>JXTB01000227.1:25807-81163 GCA_002914805.1 Parasponia andersonii | reverse complement strand
CTTTTTATCAAAACAAAAGGTAATGTTTAAGAAAGAATAATACTTCATAGTTTGACTGTATATGACAATATGGTTAAACTAGGGGGTGTTACACTTTATAAGTCTCTTTTACCTAATATAGGGAGTATAGCAATAATCTCAAATCATCAACTAGCTCCAAAGGCTTTCTAAATCTCTGGTACATACAGAAATGACTTCATACCAAATATACAAATAAAACTATTCGTAGTACTATAATGCCCCAAAAAAAAAAGTTCCAATAAAATAAGTTGTCTCTACAGCGACACATGTCTCCTATCTAATCTTATTTCATTTTAAAATCAAAAATAGTTTTATAAATATTTTTGAAAACATGCAATACAAATATTAGGGGCATATACAAATACTACACTAGTTTACAATAAGGTTTCACCTTGGCCATTGACAAACTAAACTTGAACTTTAAGTATTTCATTTATAATAACAAGAGTCCAACAACTCTCAATATAGACTTATGAGTAAACTAATCCAAATGTCATCAATTATACTACTATGTTGATGTTTGGATTCAACTCAAATCAAGTAGTGAGTTACAAATTAAATTTAATATTAGCGATCTTAATGATGATTATAATCCACAATAGATTATAACCAGAGTCTCCAAAAATCTGCAAAGTCAGTATAAACAAAATATCACAAGTAGTACTCACTCATTAATACCAAGAGAAAATACATCGACAAGATAGAATCTCATCATTATTAGTCAATCAATTTGGTATCTAATACACTAATTCCACTTATTACACTAAGTAAGTAGGACAAGAAGAAGTTTTTCGCTTAATATATAGTTTATAAACTAACAAGCACTTAAAACATGTCAATTCCTTTTAAAATCATAGTTAAACATAATATAATTTTTTTTTCAAAGCTTTTCAAAGTTCTCAAACACATCTCCAATAGATTCAAAAGCATATTTTCTTTTTGTTGACGAATGTGCAAATAATTTTCTATAATCTTTTATTAATGAAAACTTTAGATAATGCTTGTTTTAGTGATGCTTTCTTTACATTTTATAACTCTGAGGTACCACACTCTAATTTTTTTTTTTGAAGACATTTTAACAATAGGTAGAACTTATAGAGCATTTTACTAAATAGCAGAGTATGTCTTGTATAAATTTTTTTTCTTTTTTTTCATACCTTAATCAACTTGTAAATCATGTTTATAGAAAATAATCTTTATGTATATATAGCCAACTAATTTGTAATATGCACAAACTCTGTGAATTCAAAAGTTCAAATAGAATTTTGAAAAAAAAAAAGACAATAGGCTATTATATACCACCTAAGTCTCTCCAAAGTTTAGGTATTCAAACCAAAAATATTTTTTTTTTGTGTGCAAATGAAATAACATCCTAAGTCTCCAACACTAGGAGTTTCTAACACTTAGATATCAAATATAATCAACCACATATACCTAAACCATTACTCAAAATTAAGATGTATATGGTTCCTTTAAATACAAAGATAATTCATTAGTTAAATGTAAATATCTACTTCATTCAAAACCAAAATTGTCAACTTTAAATACTTTTTTAATTCTATATTGGTCTATATTGACTAATGTGTTTCGAAATTAGCTTAAAAAGATTTAATATATGCCCTTGTCAAAATTTCCTAGTCTTTTTTCTTAATTAGATAATAATTTAGCTCTCTACTAACTAGGAGACAACATATACACACCCACTATTGTGAGATGCTTCAGGTTGGAAGCTCGTAGACTGTTGACAACTAGTCAAGATGATATGCGCTAAAGAAACTCCTCGAGTCTTTTCCATTTTCACATTTTCTTTCTTCTAATTTCCCTCTGCTTTTGAAATTTTGGACTCTTGCAGTTATCTTTGAGTTATTTAATTTTCAAAGTGAGGACATCTTGGAGCTATTATAGGACGTATTTAATTACGTCACATACAGATTGTTACAACTAAATTTCATAAAATTATAAATCTCAATGTTCACTCAAAATAATCATGAAGATCAAAATCTAATCGGTTAAGGGTATAAGTCAAGTCTAATAGCAAAAATGTGAATATGCTTAGTCAAATAATACACTATATAACTGATGCTTTACAATTTGAGTAATCCTTGATAATCTCGTTGTAAAATTCTACTATCATATTATCTTTTCTATATAGTATATCAAAAGATTTCAACCCTTGTCTATATAGTCTTCATCCACTTTCTCATAAACTAAATACTAAAAAAATGCTAAGTGATTTCTTTCATATACTAGTCCTCAAAATTTGCCTTAGCCTTTATCTTAATACTTCTAGGATTTCTAATGTCTAATATTATGATTTTCTGAAAAATATCTTTTACAAGTAAAGTAAGCCAATAGAATCACAAATGAGAATATTTCTCCATAAACCACATAAATCATAACAATCAAATAATTTATCTATTTTAGAAATATTGATTGACTTACATATTGCACTACATAATTGTCATATTTCGCTACATAATTATTTTGACCTTTTGTTTTATAAACACAATTTTCATTTTTTTTCCATCACTGATAATAATCGAGTTCTTAATAGTAAAGTACTAAGTTTTCTAAAACTCTTATCTTGTAATTCTTTTAGTTGCTCATCAAATAAGTTATCTTCAATTTTGTTTGTATAATCAAATACAAATTTTTAAAGAGGAGATACACCAAAGATTATTAATATAAAGACAATTTTTTCTTATATGGTTGATACTTAGACAAACAATTATAAATTGATTTAGAATAACTATATCTTCAAATTTCAACTATATTATTCAGTACTCGTAACCATAGCCAAATTGTGCTTTCACCACATATTGACTTTTGCTTAGCTTTCGAAACAAATATTATTAAGGTAACATCATCTTAAAATTATCTAATTGTATAAGTTATTACGGCTTTATAATTTTTTTCACGTAATATCATTCTCCAAATCAATCCACTATTAGTTTTTTCAAAATATCATTCTCTAAATTATTATTCCACCTATAAGTCTTTAATATCTATATTTTAATTATATAATCACTAATATTTTTTTAAAAAAACTCATAGTAAGACATTTAACAAAACTAACCAATTTATCCTCAATCTTGTAGTAATAATAACATGTACTCTCATCATTTAACAAAAGCACATAAATTGATACTTCTTATATCATCTATTTGTCCTTTATCATCATGGAAACTAGTTATTCAATAAACATAATGAACTCAATGTTTCACTCTATGTCCTAGCCTATCTTTCGAAAAGAATTTGAAACATTTTCTCTCTACTATCCCATTAACCAATAAACCTAAATATACATATTTTACTTAAATTGTCACCATAACTAGGTAATCTTTATTCTGTAAGTCTCTTATATAGATAACATTAGATTAACAGCTCCTAAGAATAACTGTACAATTTTTTAGTAACCAAATAATTTTTCTTCTCTAATAATTAACTTAGACTTTATTTTTTCCAAATAGGGTTAAAAACATTGAGATACAGCTCAAGAGAAAGCAAAAGAAGATAACTAGTATGACTCATAAAATTTTAATATCAACTTCTAAGTAAGATTCACTAACTCGATAACTATCCAATACCAATAATAAGAGAAGAAGATTCCAATACCCTAGATCCATTAATCAAATACAAAAAGAAACTAATATCAAAAGTACTAAATATTAGAAACGTCAATATTCAACTAATAGATCTTAATGATCAAAACCTAACCTAATGAGAGTACTCAACTTTAAATGATCCCAAAAGTCCATGTTCATTTTAAACTATCTTAAAATTCTATATAATGTATATGATCACCAACTATGAAGGTCAAACTAATTATTCCATTAATAAAAAAATTTAAGAATGTGAGCTTAACCTACTTTAAGGCTCAAAAAGCATGAAGTAACAAACTTATCATTTTAAACCAATACCAACTCAAATGAATCTCCAAACCATAATAGAAGTTAACTAAAACTCAAATGATCGTAGCTTAGATACTCGATATTCTAAACCTTGTACGATTGACTTATCACGATCCAAATTATCAAACTTATCCTAATTTCTGATACCACTTGTCACGCCTCACTCCTGAAGACGTGCGCCGCATACCTATAAGACAAAGCCTTATAAATATGCAAGACATCTATCTACAATCCATAAAAATAAAGAATAATTAAACTCTAATATATTATATGCATCCGAATAATTTTATTAAGTCTCCAAATATTCAAAATAAATATTATGCAATAGAAACAATAGCCCAATAAATTCAAGATGATCAGCCTTCCGAGTCTTTATATTTTTCAATCAAGATGAAGAAATTTCTTTCTTTGAACCATACACCTCAATTACTACTAAATAAGTTCTCCCCTTAATTATACATCTTAACTGATGATCTTTAAATCCTATGAGAGAAAATAAAAGGGTGAGCTAGAGGGCTAGTAGGTAACTAATAATCTTACCTGGTTGGATCAAGTATATATACATTTAAAAAGGTTCAGTAATATTTTTCAGAATTAAATTGATTTTAGAACTTAATACTTTCCAAGATGATCAAATGAGATTGTTTAGAAAATCAATTTAATAAGATCAAGAAGCATGTTTTCATAATGTCATTTTAGTCTTATTCAATAATCATTAACACTTTCAAAACACTTCTCAATAGTTTTTGGTAACTATGGCAACATTTAGCCTCTGTGATTAAGTCCACATTTACTACACCTAACCTCTGTAGCTAGCTCCATATTTACTACATTTAACCCTTGTATCTAGGCCCACATTTACTATATTTAACCCTTATAGCTAGATCTACATTCAGAACGTACTGTCCACATATAACCCCTTTGAAATAGATCTACATTGCATAATTATTGAAGAGAGTTTCAAAACACATTCATATGCGATAGTAGTTTGTAAACAATTTCACTTTTCTCATTATATTATTGTAATTATTTCAAAATAATTTTCATATAACAATACTTAATAATAATTTCATATACTTGATCCATATTTTTGGTACAAATAACTATCAAATAAACTTATAATACTTTTAGAAAAAGTGATAGTTTTAGTAAAATAATGTTTTTTCAATAGATAAATTCATTTTGCAAAAAGTATTCACTTGAAATCATAGAAAAATACTTTATAAACATGAGCTTATTAGAAATAATAAAATATTAAATTTTTTTAGATAAGAAAAACTATTGGGAAAGATCAAAGATTACTTATCTACCTCGCTTTTCTATTTAACCAAAATAATTAACATGACTTCTAAAACACTTATTATTATAATAAGAATTATACAGATCATTAAACACTTAAGAGATATTTAAATGGACTTAAAAAAATATCTACCTCGCTGCTTATGTGCATTCATTACATTCGTTACACTATCTTGCATAACTTCGATATTGTAAAATTATAACACTTCTAATTAAACTCTAAAAATTATGAAACTTTGGGAACAATTTCTACAGATGATGAAGGTTCTAAAAGTGCTAAGAACATATCTGTGAGGTCCATATATAGGCCCCACATAGCCAAGTAATTCATTATTACGTTTTGCTCTAAATGTCTAGAGTTACAAAATTTTTCCAAATTCGTAGTTCTCACTTCAAAAGACTATATATCTCTGGTTTTAAGTCCAGTTTTAACAAATTATATACCGTTTGAAAGCTTATTCGATAAACTTTCCAATTATATAAAATATGACCTAATCAAACTAGTAAAAGTTCTTGAAAGGCTAGTCGGAATCTCTGCTACATTTTTACGTCTTAATCCAAAACTCAAAAATTCATAACTTTCTATTTGCCTAACCAAATCATTCAAAATTTATCTTGTTTAAATCCTATTATTAATAGACTTTATCTTATATTAGATTCATCCTAATAGTTCATAAATTATTTATGGGCAAATTAAAACCTTAACCTTAAACAACATGCAATTCTAATTCTCAAAAATTTATAATTAGTATTTATAGACTCAATAGATTATAATTAATTTATCTTAAAATTTAAATGAATTGAATCTTTTTTTTTTTTTTTTTGGTTTCTCCTTCTACCTTAAAGTATGTGAATGCTTCTCTCCCTTTTCGATAACCGATAAAGTGTAGGTATAAAACTAAAGATTATTAAACTCACATGGTTTTTTAAATTATCTCTAATTAAATTGACTCTCGGTTAAAAGGTGATTAGATTTTTCATTTATCTTTGTATTATTTAGAAAATAGAAACAATTCTATTTTTTTTTTTTTTTGGGTACGGATTGTCACAAAATATCCATCAAAAAGTGTACCCATGGCTTTCCCGACTCCGGTACCATCTTCGTGGAAATTTGATTTCTTCCTCAGCTTTAGAGGCGAGGACAGTCGGAAGAGCTTTACTGACCATTTGTACGGTGCTTTGGAAAGGAAGGGAATCCATACTTTAGGGATGATGAAAAGCTTGAGAGGGGAAGAACCATTGCTCCTGAGCTACTGAAAGCGATCGAAGAATCAAGATTTGCTATTGTCGTTTTCTCAAAAAACTATGCTTTCTCAACATGGTGTCTAGATGAAGCTTCCAAGATTACGGAATGCAAGGAAGTGTCTGGACAGACGGTTTTTCTATTATGTGAAACCATCATAAGTCAGAAAGCAAACACGTCATTTTGGAAAGGCCTTTGCCAAGCATAAACAAGTTTTCAAAGACGACACTGAGGGGAAGGTGAGCAAGTGGAGGAATGCATTATCTGCGTTAGCCAACGTCTCAGGATGGCATTTGAAACATAGTACTAATTGTGCACTTTTCTTGTTCAATTGAACGAGTAATCTTAGATACTTATAGTTTTTAACTCATAACTCAAACCTTGTTTTTTTGTTGGTATTTTTACAAGGTTCATTATGTTGAAATTCTTGGCTTTGACGCATATAAAGAAAGCAAAAGACTAGTACTACTTCCTTTTATTGACATAGTTAGTAAGGGCAACCCATATCTCTCCTTATTTCTCTGTTTATATTTGGCATGTATTAGCTCTTTTGTTGTGAGGCACTCCTGGTAATTGTATCTGTTCATCATTCTTAATCTGAAATAGTATATTTAACTCGAGTTTAAAAACAAGGCGACACCAAACTATTTGGTGCACTAGTTGGTGCTTCTTCCAATTTCTTTCGTGGTTCATGGCTCACACCGAATTATTGGCCTTCTATTTCCACTTTTGCGGGCCCGAGCCAGTAGTTATTGATGAGATAGTTGAAAATATTTTGGACTTATTGAATGGCTCGTCCTCCATTGGTACTATTGATGAGAACTTAGTTGGAATGGATTCTCGTACGGAGAAGATGTTTTCGTACTTGGAGATGGAGATGTCCAATGATGGCCGTACCGTAGGAATTCTGGGGATGGGCGGCATTGGCGAAACAACGCTGGCCCAAGAAATCTTTAGAAATATTAGAGACAAAATTTGAAGCTAGTTGCTTTATCGCCAACGTTCGAGAGGAATCTGATAAGCATGGCCTACGCCACTTGCAAGAGGATCTCCACTATTTTTTGCTGGGAAATGAGGTCAAAATACAGAACGTTAGTATGGGAATCAACATATTGAGGGGCAGACTGCGTTAGATGATGTTGATAAGTTAGACCACATGGAAGCCTTCGCTGGAAAGAGTAACTTTGGAGCCAAAGGGAGTCGAATCATTGTGACCACTAGAGACAAGCAACTGTTGAAGAAAATTGGAGAAAACAATGTCGATGTATATGAGATTGATAAACTATCTCAAGAAGAAGCTCTTAAGCTCTTCTGCAAGAAAGCTTTCAAGAAAAACCATCCAGCAGAAGAGTATAAAGAAGAATCAAAGGCAGTTGTAAAATATGCTAGTGGTCTTCCTTTGGCTCTCCAAGTGCTGGGTTTCTTCCTGTTTGACAGAAGTGAAGACGAATGGTCAAGCACATTGGCTAGACTGAAGGAATATCCTGAAAGGGACATATCGTTGGTCCTCTTCAAGTAAGTTTTGATGGACTAAAGGAATCAGAGAAGAGAGTGTTTTTGGATATAGCTTGTTTCTTCAAAGGAGTGGATGTATGTCGTGTGAAAGGAATTTTAGAAAGTTGTGATTGTTATCCAGGTATCGACATCAAAGTCGTGATGGAAAAATCTCTGGTAACTATTGAAGGAGACAAAATAGGGATGCACGATCTCCTACAAGTACTAGGTCAGCAAATTGTTCATGGAGGATCTCCTGAAGATCCCGGAAGACGCAGCAGGTTGTCGCTTCACGAGGATGCCCGTAAAGTACTGGAAGAGACTGCGGTAAGAGATTTGATCACAGAAACAGAGTAGTTTACTTGAGAAACTTAATTATATTTTCATACGTGAACTTGGTAGTACCACTAAATTTTTGCTCAGTGCTAAGTAGTTTATGAGTAATACATTTCTCTATTTTGTATATGCATAACTTTAGATGCTCATAATGCACTACCGTATTTATATTTACTATTTCCTATGTCTTGCTAGTTCATTAGCCATTACACACAAGACAACTGCTTCTCTAAACCAAAAGATTTTGTGGGTATTTGCTTATCAAGATACAATTAGTCATTATCTTTTACAGTTACCATTAGTATGTCTTACTATGTATATGTTTTAAAAAAATTATATATAATACCTAAATTAATGTTACAGGAAAAAAAATCTGTTTTGTAATCAATGGATATATAAGATAAGAAAAAAAGTCAAATGAGATATCAGAGAAGCATCTCTATTCTATGCATTAACATTTGAAATATTAAAATTGCCGGTATCAGAAACAAATATTAATTTGTAATCAATGTACGCTTCTCTCTTATCAGGATGTGGCTATAGTACCTATATGTTATCTTATTGCTCTTAGAATGTAAGCTTGCGGTTATGTCTCATCCTCTAATACACAGGGAAAAGAAGCTGTTGAAGGCATTTTCCTAATCTCGCCTACAAAAGAAGAGGTACATTTGAATGTTGATCCATTCCCACCGATGTGCAAGCTAAGATTGTTGAAGATTTTTAACGTGAGCTATTCTGGAAAATGCCTTGGATACCTTTCTGACGAGTTGCGGCTTTTGGAATGGCATAATTTTCCTTTGGAATCTATGCCATCAAGTTTTAAACCCAAAAATCTTGCTGAACTCAACATGTCTAACAGTTGCATTAGACATCTATGGAAGGAAAGCAAGGAAAGCTGCAGAGTAAGAGTTCAACAGTTTTCTTATGAATTTCATGTATGCTTTTCAATGAGTCTGTGGTTGTCTTGTTTTTATTGCGTACTGAATGACTACTTATTTTTGTTGCTTATTGCATCACAGGATTTGAGAAGGTTGAAATCCTGATCTACTTATCCGTTAATTAGTCTCCTTTTTTTTTTTTCCAGGATGAAATCCGTCGAAAAGCAGGATTTGGATCTGGATTCCCTTGCACTGAAATTCCTGACTGGTGCAGTTTGATCAACCAGAGTAACGGATCTTCCATAACAGTCGAACTACCTTCAGGGTTGGATAGTTTGAGTAGCATGTGGATGTGATTTGCCATATGCTGTGTTTACACGATCCACAAGCAGGAGATCTCAGATCCAGCAGCATCTTCCAACATTGGTGCGGATGTAACAGAGTTTTGTTGTCGTTTCAAAACCGAGGAGGTTCGACTTGAAGATTCGATCGACGTTACTGTACCTATAGAACGCGGTGGAGGCTCATGTGGACTTTTCAAGTACATACCACGAGAATGGTTTGCTGGACAGTTGAATAAAGCAAGCCGTATTGAAGTTTTGGTTTCAACCAAGAGCCAAGTTGTGGAGGTGATGAAGTGCGGGGCACATATACTATGCGAGCAAGGTGTGGCCAAGTTTGTTTAAGCCCCCTCAGGAGGTCCTGGATTTTGCTTGTAATTACCAGGACATAGAAGATCATGTAACCAAATCATCAGCCTGCATTGAGGAGATGGAGTCCATTGTAACAGAATGTAAAATTATTGAGAGGAATCGAAAAGTAATTGACAAGATGAAATCTGTTGAAAGAGAATGCACTTTCGCAAAGCCATCTCATAAAGCAAAAGAAGATCCTATTCCTCTGAGTCCATTCTTGGTTCATGCAGAAGCTTGCACTGGAGGTGATACAAGTTCAACTCCGAGCAAAAAAGAATCAACCACACAATTCAGAAAAGAGATAGAAGCGATGCTTTCAAGACTTCTTGAGTTCAATTTCTATCTCTATTACTATTTCTCTGAGTGTCTTTCATATATATATATATATATATATATATATATATATATATATATATATATATATTCCTCACGCAATAATATTCGTCGCTCCATAGGGACAGTATGCGCGTAACTTCAATTTTGCTTGCATTTTTCCTCTCAATGCAATCGTGCCGTGGTTTGCCTATCCATTTGTTGGCAGCCTTGTACTTTGTTGCCTCCCTCCAATGTTATTTAATGATAAGACATGGGTAGGATTTGATGTCTATGTTGTTCTGAGTTGGGATCAATCTGCTGTCTCGTTTGATAATCTAGATTCCCAATTTCTTCACTTTCTCTTTGTTGATTTGCATGCTCGTGGAAGAAATATACGGCATAAACCATTATTGTCTCTTGGAAAAGACCGTTTGATAGGATCAGACCATCGATTGGTCATGTTTCATGTTCCTTGTGAGCATTTTCAAAAAGGGTTGAATCAATGTTGGCAAACCAGTGCTTTGTTTTCAACTACTATCCCAGATCATGTGGAGATTGAGAGGTGTGGAATTCGTGTAGTATACGAGAGTGATCTACATGGGTTGATACAAACAATAACAGAGTGCACACTAGGGTGTTCAGATGTCAACCATCGGCGTTATTATCAAGCATTTGAAAATATGCAGAAAAAGATGTTCCATCCAACTGAAAGTACTAGTGAGAATAATGCGGCAGAAGGAGAAATGCCCATTCCCAATGCAAGTGCAAGAAGATAGAGATGATTCGACTTCACAATCAAGTATTCCAAGAGATTTTGGGTTCTCTGATAGTCAAAGAAACACACCAACTGAGAACGGTCATGATATTACTGGCTATCTTCTAGGACAATACTACAAGGTTTCTCACTTTCTCTCTGTATATATATATATATATATATATATATATATATATATATATATATATATATATATATCCATAGTTATTTCTCGTGTCTTGTCTCATTGGACCTTTCACTATTGCACTGCTTTGATCCAGAGTTACCGTACAACTTTTGTTTCCCTCTAACTGAAATTCCAAAGGGGTTCAACCATCACGATGATGATTATTCAGTGACAATTCAGCTGCCTGATAATTCTTCTAGTGAGAGCAATTGGATAGGACTTGCGTGATGGGCTTCTTTCTCAAGCAATGAGCATCCCACTACCATTTTTGAGAATCAAGACTTAAAGATTCCTCACCAATTGTTTTGTCATTTTGAACCAGATAGAGGTTTCTTAGAAGATCCCTATGGCTATGAAACCACCAATGAAGAATTCAAGTGGCTACATCTAACAGGAGGATTCATTTGGCTTTCCTATATACCGAGTGGACAGTTTCTAAATAAGCTGAACCACTGCAGCTTCATGGAAGCTTCGTTTGGAAGCAAAAGTCTAGGCTTGTGGGCACAAAAGTGTGGACTCTGCCTCGTGTACAAGCAATGTGAGTTCGAGCTAATGATATCCCACTGCATGAAAACTTTTTGCGAGGATTGGGATCTCACTCAAGAAATTCTTGTAGAAAAAGATTGTGCAGAAGGCAGTTTGAGATATTTAGCACCTACTTTTATACTTAAGACTCGACTCTTCCAAAGTCGTTCAATAATTGAGGGGAAGAGAAACCTCGAATATTTGCTCAAAAAATTCTTCAAGTTTCTCCTTGTGATCACTCTCTCTCTAACTTCAAACACAATTTTTGCTTACCTCGAAAGGAGATTCCAGAGTGGTTCTATCTGCAGATTAGTGGCCCGCATCTGAGTATCGAACTGAGTCCAGATCTGTTTGATGATAGCTGGTTGGGATTTGCCATATCTGCTGATTTTTCAGTCCATGAGAATCCAACTGCTTTCCTTGACAATAATGGTTCTGAAATCGATATCGAACTGCTATGCCACTTCAAAATCAATGAACAATGTAAACCTTTCATGTTTTGCGTCCAAAAGAGGAGTTCAAGTGGAAGAAGTATACTGGTGGATTCATTTAGCTGACTTATAAAACTCGTTGGTCGTTTCCAGATTTATTTAACCAACAAGGACAGGTACAGATAAAGATTTATACCACTTGTCCTTGCTTGGAAGTGCAGAATTGTGGCATCTGTATTTTGTACAAGAAAGATTTGGAACAATTTGAAAACACAATAATACGGTGCTTAACGTCCTCCTTTGACGATTTGGATACCATCGTTGAATATCTGAAAGATAAGAGGCTACGCTGTGCTAATAAGTGCGAAACCAGTGGTTCTTGCAGTAAAGTGGTGCCTCAACCTACAAGATCCAGAGAACGCACTGATGATGAGGAACATAATGAAAGTGACAGCTCTTATGTGAACTCACACCAATATCCAAGAACGTCAAGTGAGCAACTGGTAAGATTACACTGCAAGCATCCTGCTGAATTCTCTCTCTCTCTCTCTCTCACATAATGTGCTATATGCATATTGTAGGACTTTGATCAAGACTTCAAATACATCACTTGTGAGAACTCGCAAAATGCTGGCAGGGTAGGACCCATTAGTCAGGTGGGACCGAGGGGACCTGGCAGTCGGACCAAACATCCTTACTTGGACAAATCAGACCCATCGGTAAGACATTGGAAATAGATCGAGTACTGTCTTCTCCTTATGTCTTATTTAATTCTATACGTGGCTTTTATGTAACGCAGGACTGTGTTTCCCTCCAATAATCAAAATTCTTGGCTTGTTCAGAGATCATAATTCAGGTCCTTCAGTCGAAATTGAGCTGCCTTCCAATCCATCATGTGATGATGCTTGGGTGGGATTATCTCTATTTGCATTATTTTCAGACCCTGATCATACGCATCCAACAAACTCCATTGACAATAATTTGGACAAAGAAGAAATTGCTCACCACCTTACTTGTGTTTTGCAAAATGGGAGTAGTGTAATTGAGAGAGCAGGTGGTTTGGAGCAAACCCATTTCTATCCAATGACTAAGGAAGAATTCAAATGGTTACATCGTGAAGGCCAATTCGTTTGGCTTTCCTTGATTCCAAGGGCATCGCATGCAGGCTTCATTTTTCTGCGACACAGTAAATTTGTGCGTGCAGGAGTGTGGCCTCCGTCTTGTGTTCCAGCACAATGTGCGTCAGTTTAATAAAACAATAGAGCATTGCAATACCTCATTGCGGGAAAAACATGTAGAAAGATTTGGAGGACGCAATGATCCTAAGGTTAAAGATAAGGAGAAACTAGGTTTGGCATAAGAATAACCTCTCACGTCACTGAGGCCAGTTACTTGCAGCTGATAATGACGCTGCTCTCATTTTTTTCAATGGTGACATGGTCTAATCTGAACTTCAGGTAAAAATATCTTATATTACTAGGCTTAGATTTTCGTTATAATATTCTTCATAATATGAGGACTCTGTTCTCAATTCTTAATCTTGTACTGCATTTCCCTCTGGAGCTTATACAGTCATGTTTATAATTCCCTCTAAATCAATTGCACTCTTTGGCTCAAAGTTTGTTGCATTGATGGACATAAAAGTTGTTTGTCCTTTCAGACTCAGAGACTAATATTTATAATTACTTTGACGCGTAAGTGGTATTCTTTTTCTTGCTAAGGCACATAAATCATAGCAGTTTGTAGATGGTAAGGTTAAGAAAAACATTGTGAAGTTGTATATTAATGTTGCCAAATCTATAACTAGGGAGATTTTTCTCTTTGTTCAGGAGTTATCTGGACTTCCTTTGGGGCAAAAGATAAGATATCAGAGAAGTAAGGCAGAAAAAAAATCAAAAAAGAAAACTTAAAAAAACTTCTACTGGACATACTTATAAAAAAACTTCTACTGGACATACTTATGTTTGATCAGTAAACAACCTCAAAAAACACGATGAGGATTATGTAATATTTTCCTAGTGCCATGGCCACATACAGTCATTGGAGAAAATAATCCCTGCATTGTTTAGTACATGGCGGTTGAGTGCACGGACAGCATGGATTTTGACGGCTTCTTCTTCTTTATAGTAAACACTAGCAGATTCGGTTGCCATGACGAATGCCAGTCCTGCCATGAAAGACATCATTGTCCAATTCTTAACTAGCCCACCATTCCATTGCAAACCTGTATTGTTTTGTGATTCTATAATGCCTTCTGAGGTGATATGAAGACTAATCAAAATCAAATTAACGTTAAAGATAAAAGTGTTAAAAACAAATAGAGCTTTTTTTTTTTAAAAAAAAAAAAAGTGAGCTTAACTAATGATCTCTACTTATTACAAATTAAAAGAAAATACTTACTACTATCCAGTCTTCACTCCACCTTATTTGAGATAATATGTTTTCATGCCTACTTAACTTAGAATCGAAATCCTAAATAATGGATATTCTTACTACTTGAGCCAACTCATTTTGTTGCCATTATAAAAGTATTGCGAATAGAGGAATACTTGATAATTTTTATTTTTCCATGTGAAATTCCCTTTGATGTAAATATGATTTTGTTGGAGTTCAAAGGGTTATAATTTAAGAGCTTTCCAAGGTAATTTGGGAGTTGCATATGTTCTTGAACATGATCTCCAATATGATATTCGGAACAAACACAAACGAGTACAACTATATTGCATCATACTCTCATTGGTTTGATATTCGGAACAAACACAAACGAGTACAACTATATTGTATCATACTCTCATTGGTTAAACCGTTATTTCGCTGCCATTATAACAAAAATCATACTATGATTTTGGTTCAATCGCTATTTCGCTATATGCTTTAATTGTCAATTGATCTGGTTGAATAAAACTTGCATTCATAGATTTGGATTCTTTTCTTCAATTCAATCAACTATGGTAGGTAACATTATGAAAATGTGAAGCTACGAAGGCAAAAGATGACATTATTCTATATCCTTGAGCTTGTAGTTTTCCCTTTTGATTTGTATATCTTAAGATATGTTTAAGAGAGGGACTTGAGAAAGTTATTGCCATGTTCAAATCAAAATGAACCTCTATTAAGATAATTATTTGAGAAACGTAAAAAATCTCAAAGACATAATGCACGTTTCTGTAATATTCTTTCCCATTATAAGTAAAGAAAAAGGAAAAGAAGGTTATTTTTTTTTCTTTATAATATCTGCAGTGGCCTGGTTTTGACCTTCCATTTCAAATTTGGATTGGTTTGTGGTATTTGCAAGTTATATATAGTACTCAAAACCAGAGGCAGGGCATAACTAAGAAAATGTCTAATACACAGTCGGAAAATCTAAACAGATCAGGCTTATATATTTTGAATGATACATTTATTTTGGTAAGAAGTTTACCGGCATTAGTTAAAGAAGGAATAACACCTAGTAGTAAAGCCATCTCCAACTAGGATATCTACTTTGGAGTAACAAAAACTCTAAAATTCTAAAATGTATTTATTTTTTCAATTTCCAACCCATTATCCCAAATACGCACAAAAAAAATATTCTCTACACCAAAAAGAATATTCTGTCTTTTACCTAAATTTTCTTTTTACCCATTAAGTCTCCATAGAACTATCTTTTAAGATAAAACGCAAAACAAAAAATAAAAAAATAAAAAAATAAAAGGAGCAGATGCGCTCTTGCTAGCATGTCTCCATTTTGTCTAGAAAAAAATAACATGACACTGTAGCTTTCCTCCATTTTGTCACAGAAAATGCTGCTCGTTAGAGTTGATTTCCTATACTATTTTGGCCAAAATGGCCATTTTGGAGTCCGATCGGAGATTCTTGCACTATTTTGACCAAAATCACCATTTTGACATCCGATTGGAGATGGCTCACGGCACTATAACTATAAAATTTGGTGTGAGACATATAAAAATTCAATGTAGAGTCTGAATATTCTAAAGACTTGAACAGCATTTAGAAAGACTCTTAGCTATAAGCCTATAACCACCAAGATTTTCCTGTGATGTTTCGAAGACGATCAAGAGCTAATATACCCCCGAAAAAGGAAAGAAAGAACAAGCAAATTAAGCAAAAATAAAAATAAAGTCTTATTATTGAATATTTATTAAGGAAAAAGAAAACAATCACAAAGACATGATGTGGTTTTCTATAAAACCATTTTCATTACAAGCAACAAAAAATGTAATGGGGTAACATTTCTATTGTCCTGGTTCTGTACCATAGCAAAGACACACATTCTCACTCTTGCAATAGGCCTTCAAAAAGGTTTGGCGAACGGTCTCCTTGCATTCTTTGATACATGCTGGGAGAGTGCATGGATTGATTATGAATGCAAAAATTTCCTCTTTAGAGTCAACTCCTCTAACTTCGGTTGCCATTACAAACATCAATCCCACCATCACAAACACGATTATCCAACGCTTAATTATACCACCCTCCATTGCAAATATGAAATGTTGCTTTGTGATTTTCTATGGCCTTTGGCATCTAATATTTAAACTCAAAGCCAAAGGCCACAGTGATATCATGATTTAAGATGAAAATATTCCGAAAATCAAGCTTATTCACAAATTAAATGCCAAGATTAGCACCCAACATATCTCTGCCAACCCCTCAGTTTCCTAATTCCATTTTTATCTATAAATACTTTCTTTGGTAATTAAGATTTGGATGGCTCATCTATTGCCATTTTTTTCAAGTAATTACAATTGTTAGGACTTGAGAGTAATTAATATTTAAGTTTTGAAAAAAAGAAAATGAGTAATTAATATTTAACACGTGAGTTAAGAAAATATTTAATATTAAATTTTAAAGAAGAGTCTCCTTAGAAAAAGGGCGGAGAAAGGATAACTACAGAGACATCATTGAAAAGTAGTAATTTTCAATAGCATTCAGTAGTAATTTGTAGGGTTAATGACACAATTGGTCTCCAACTTATTACTATTTTAGCATATTGATTCTCAACCTATTTTTTGTGGCATTTAAATACTAAATGTTTCTTTTTTTTTTTTTGCACCATTGGTCATTTTGATATATTTCATCCAAAATTCTATTAAAATTATTTGAATGAGAGAAATTTTACACAATTAATCTTGATCTTTCAATTGTTTAATAATTTGGTCACTAATTTTTATTTTTGTATTCATATTTCCAATTAGTAATATTGCATCTGCCAATCTTTCAAAAAATTAAAATTCAAATACGGATATAAAACAAACAGTTTTTACAAATTCAAAAAAGAAAATAAATTATACCAATAAACCTTAGTTTATGTCAAACTATAGTAACTTTATGAACAAAAAATAATTATCTTATCATTTTTAAAACTAAAAAAATTTCACATACACATTTTTACACTAATCAAATTTGGCTTAAAATTTACTATATCCACTAAATATTTATGTAATTATGAATGGTTATTCTAAAAAATTAATTAACTATTTGTATTAAATAAGCCTGAAAAATATTATAGTTTTTCATTAAATGTTCATTTATTTATGTAAATTCATCTGTTAATCTTTCGGAAAATTAATTTTTTAGAATTTTAATTTTTCAAAAGATTGATAGATGCAATATTCTTAATCAGAAATATGAATACAAAAACATAGAGATCAAAATCAAGATCAATAGTGTAAAATTTCTTTCATCTAAATAAATTTTAACGGAATCTTGGATGGAATATACCAAAAAGACTAATGATGCTAAGAAAAAAGATATTTAATACTTAAATACCACAAAAAAATGAGGACTAATATGTCGGGGACTAATGCTTATATTAACCTAATTTGTATATATTAAGTGTGAAGATTAGCAATATCTCCACCCCGTCATCATCTCATTCCTTGATTTTCGTTTCCACTTACATAATTTCCTTTTTCATTTTATTTAATAATAGCAATATATTTTATCAAAGAAGAAAAGAAATACCTACAACATAGATGTTGTAGCCAACCCCGTCACTGAAATAGCTAGAGAGAAAACAGAATCAAGAAGAGCAGAGAATATATATCATGTATATTTATTTTTATCAAATGAACTTTGATAAGATGCATAAAATCTTGAAGACATGATATAGTTTTGGATGTAATAGTAAGTACTTATGGGGGTACCTTAGCACCAACACAGAGTGGGAGTCTTGCACAAGGCGTTGAACATGGACAGTCCTCCAGCTCTCTTCAAGCATTCACTTATGCATACCGGAAGACCACCACATGGATCGATGGAAATTACAAAAATTCTGACTTTACCATTAGTTCTGACAGCTTCAGTTCTTGTAGTCATCGTGACCAATATCAATCATCCTACTATCACAATCAGTACCATTAAAACTCAAACGCTTAATCACTCCTCCAACTCCCATTTGTGAATAATATAATTGGTTTTGTTCGTGATTGAACATGTTGGGAAGTTATATATTATATAGTAATTAAACCAAAAACTATCATGGAATATCAAGATGAAATATTCTCAAAACAGCCAGTTAAATCTAAATAATTCAAGCTTCTTTAGTCCCTAATTTAATTCTTTCTATGAAAATCTTGCTATATCAATTATATTATTAACATGTGCAAATTCTATGGGGAAATTGGTTATTAATATTATATCAATAATATTATTAATATTATTTGCTACATTTGTTGAGCAAACTGCAAAATAGGAAACTTAAGAGAAAATGTAAGTCAAAGATTATTGAAACTTCAAGGTAAGAAACAATTGGCTTGACGATTGTTCTTTCCACACTCCTTACTATGAGCAAGTAGAACCATTTGGATGTAAAGATATAGAGCAAAACGGGGGACTTTTGGGAACACGTTGTTACCCACTCGAAAGTTTTCAAACGACAATGACCCCATATAAACAAAACTTCCATACTAAAAAAATACTTTGTGCTAAGTGATTTTTTTTTTCTTTTTTTTTTTTTTTGATACCAATATATTAATTTACTTGTAGTTGTAGACTTAGAAGCAACCTTCTTTTTTATTTTTTATTTTTTTATTTATATTTTGGCCTCAAAGTCAAAGCTTTATAATTACTTTAATGAGAAAAGATCGAGGAAAAAACCCACGACGTGGCTAATTTGTCCTTGGCTTGATTGATTGTTTTTCCATTTTGCTAAAAAAAATAAATATTAGTATGAGCCAGGACGAAGAAGTCATCATACTCATTGTTCTCCCACCTTGCTAAGACCAGCGTGGAAAAGCCGTTGAATAAATAAATCCAGTTAGAATCTCTGCTTAATTGCAATTCGATCTTCTGAAATTTTGAGAAAAATGGCAACCGACGTAGCAGCACCATCGTCGTCGTCGTCTTCATCATCTTCAAGTTCAGGCCGTCGTCTATGGAGATTCGACGTGTTCCTCAGCTTTAGAGGGGAGGACACCAGACAAAGCTTCACGGACCACTTATACAAGGCCCTGACTCGGCGAGGGATCCATACTTTTCGGGACGACAAGAAGCTGAAGAGGGGGAAGACGATCGCACCAGAGCTCTTGAAAGCCATCGACGAGTCGAGGTTCGCGATCGTCGTTCTCTCCAAGGACTACGCTTCTTCCACGTGGTGTTTGGAAGAGCTTGCCGAGATCGTCGAGTGCAGCAAGAAGGAGACGATGGGACTGACCATTCTCCCATTTTTCTACGACGTGGAACCCTCGGAGGTCAGGAAGCAGACTGGATCATACGCCGTGGCCTTTGCTCAGCATCAGCGAGACTTTGGGGA
Organism: Parasponia andersonii; assembly: GCA_002914805.1. Classification (NCBI taxonomy): domain Eukaryota; kingdom Viridiplantae; phylum Streptophyta; class Magnoliopsida; order Rosales; family Cannabaceae; genus Trema; species Trema andersonii. The sequence goes on along the minus strand of JXTB01000227.1, from coordinate 61,321 downwards.
TGATATTGCTAAGGTAAACAAATGGAGGAATGCTTTGATTGACGTTGCTAATGTCTCCGGATGGGATCGCAAAAACAGGTAACTCCCAAGTATTTTTGGACTAATTGTTTTGGGATATCTTATTATTTGACTGAGTTCCATCAAATTGCTTGGAAGAAAAAATAAAAAATAAAAAATAAAAAAATCTCATTCTAGTCCTCTAAAATGAAATTTCCATTTTTCTTTTTTGGGATAGAATTTATTAATTGGTTTTGGGTAAAAGAAGGTCCATAGTGAGATTCTACGAAATGAAAATAGATCCTTTTAATAGGGAAAAAAACAAGATCCTTGCAAATATTTTATTCTTTACGCTTTTAAGTTGAATTTTTTTTTTTTTTTTTTTCAGAGTTTAGGAATTAATATTAAACGTATGATATTACTCGTATGTTCTATTTACTCTGCAAGGACTAATGAGAAACAAATCTAAAATTCAAAGACGGAAATAAAAAGTTCTAAAATTTGGCACTAAATTGAGATTTTTCCAATAATTTTGGGAAAATTAGATTGCTTAATCTTATATTTATAATATGAATTAGTTATGCTTGTATACAAATGCATATATCTTATGTCAAATATAGAGTGGACAAGTTGACTATATGGCTTTGCTTAGATTGATCAATTATCTCAATTTCATTACTTGGGGTGGAAGAAATATATAATTTGATGTGTTTTAGCGAATATTATGATAAATTCATATCACCTATTTATCTTATAACTGATTTGCCTACTAATAGAGGTATAGAAATAGCCTTTAATCTCTATAGACAGTTCATGTTGCTTAATCTTAATTTTTGCAACTCCTTCGAACAAAAAAAGTAGACGTGTTATGTTATAAATGATTAAGACATAACCATTTGGTACATAATAAGGTTATGACCGTTGACCATTTTATTTATTTTTTCACAGGTACGAGTCTGAAGTTATTGAGGAAATAGTGGAAAATATTTTACAGATACTGAATAACACTTCCTCATCAAGCGTCGAAGAACACTTTGTTGGAATGGAATCTCGTATGAAAGGAGTGCTTTCATGCTTGGATATGGGAAGCTTGGATAATGTTCGCACCATAGGGATGTGGGGGATGGGAGGGATTGGTAAAACGACACTTGCACAAGAAGTTTTTAATAGGTTCAAAGACCAGTTTGAAGCTAGCTGCTTCATTGAGAATGTTAGAGAGCAGTCTGAGAAGCATGGTCTAGTTTACTTGCAAAAGCTTCTATACGGTTTCTTGCTTGAAAGCGAGGCAAAAATACAGAATGTTAATATGGGAATGAATATTTTGAAAGATAGGCTGCGTGATATAAAGGTGCTTATCATTCTAGACGATGTTGATAAATTAGACCAAATAAAATATTTAGCTGGAGAGGGTGTACTTGAGCAGAGCAATTGGTTTGGTCCAGGGAGTAGAATCATTGTAACGACTAGAAATAAGAAATTGTTGACCAAGTATGGCAGCAATGTGTATGAGGTTAAAAAACTTGCATATTATGAAGCTCTTCAACTCTTATGCAAGAAAGCCTTCGAGAAGAACCAGCCTCCAGATGGGTATAAAGAGATTTCAAACGAAGTGGTAAAATATGCAAACGGCCTACCTTTAGCTCTTGAAGTCTTGGGTTCCTTCTTGTTTGACAGAGATGCAGAGGAATGGTCAAGCACATTGGCTAGACTGAAGGAATATCCTGAAGACGATATTTTTGGTCCGCTGCAAGTGAGTGTTGATGGATTAAGGCCAACAGAGAGGAAAACGTTTTTGGACATTGCATGTTTCTTCAGAGGAGAGAAGGAAATTCGTGTGAAAAAGATATTGGAAAAATGTGAGTGTTTCCCTGAGATTGATATAAAAGTCCTCATTGAGAAATCTCTGATTACCATAGTAAGCGATAAATTATGGATGCATGATCTACTACAGGAATTGGGTTGGAAAATTGTTCGCCAAGAGTCTCCTTTTCCTGGAGAGCGCAGCAGGTTGTGGCTTTATAAGGATGCCTATGATGTTCTTGTTGACAACAAGGTAAGAAAATGTAACACCAACTTATAAAAGACTACTCAAGTTACATGTGGGCAATGAGCTGGGTGCATGTGTGTATTTTGATACGAAATAGAACAAACTGTTGGATTTAAGTGCTAAGTTAAGCTAAGGGTTTTTTATATATATATTTTTTTATTTTCAAGCTGGGAAATTACTGTTGGGTTTATTAGTCTTCTGCTGATGCCATGTGATTTATAATTCTGTTTTCAGAAACACAAATCCAACTCATTTATTTTAACCTTTCCTGTTTCTTCTTTCTTGGGTAATTCGCATTATTTAACTCTTGTTTTCTTTATTTTATTAAAAAAAAAAAAAAAAGGAAAAAAGTTCATTTCTAATGAGTTATAATTGTTGTTGATATTGGTCATAAAATTTGGTATGCGCAGGGAACACGAGCTATTGAAGGGTTATTCCTAAGCTTGCCTAGAAAACAAGAGGTACAACTGAATGGTGACCCCTTCTCAAAGATGGACAGACTAAGGTTGTTGAAGATCCGTAATGTGAACTTTTCCTCAAGCCTTGGATATCTATCTAGTGAGTTGCGGTTTTTGGAATGGCATAGATGTCCTTTAAAATCTTTTCCAACAGATTTTCAACCAGATAAACTCGTTGAACTCAACATGTCTAATGGCTACATTGGACAACTATCTTGGAAAGATATGAGGGTAGGATTAGTAGTTTTCTTACAAAATCTTCTTGCATGAATTCTTTCATCCAATCTGAGAATACTAGTCTTTTTCTATCAATTGTTTTGACGACTTCTTTGTCTTCTCCTTGACAAACAGCCTGCAAAAAACTTAATATTGATCGATCTCAGTGATTGCCTATATTTGACCAAGACTTCTGACTTCAGTAACATCCCTAATCTTGAGAGTTTGATCCTTAAAGGCTGTGAAAAATTATCAGAGCTTCACCAGTCAGTTGGAGAACTAAAAAGACTCGTTTTACTGAATCTGAAAGGCTGTAAAAATCTCAAGAGGCTTCCCCATAACATCAGCTTGGAATCCCTTGAAGTTTGTATTCTTTCCGGATGCTCTAAACTCAACAAGTTTCCACATATCAAGGGAAACATGGAAAAGTTATCGGAACTTCATTTGGATGGAACTGCTATAGTGGAATTGCCTACGTCAATTGAGCACTTGACTGGCCTTACATTATTAAATCTGAAAGACTGTAAATACCTTAAGAGTCTTCCAAGCGTCATCTGTAGTTTGACATCTCTAAAAACTCTCAATCTCTCGGGTTGCTCACTTATTGATCAATTGCCAGAAAAGCTGGAGAGCTTGGAATGTTTACAGGAGCTTGATTTAAGTGAGTCTGCTATAAGAAGAGAACCTGCATCGATTCGCCTCTTGAAGAACTTGGAGCATTTATCTTTCCGTGGATGTCAAGGTGTGCCACATAGGTCGTGGATATCGGCATTTTCTTCTTATTTGTCGCCAGCAGGACGCTCTGCATCCACAAGTTTGCAGTTGCCTAATTCGTTCTTTTATTATTCATCCTCTTTGAGATCATTGGACCTAAGTAATTGCAATCTAACACAAGGAGCAATACCTTATGATATCGGTCGCTTGTCCTCACTGCAGCAATTAAATTTGAGTGAAAACAATTTTGTAAGCTTGCCTAATAGCATCTGTCAACTGTCTGAGCTGAGAGAACTTAAGTTGTATAGGTGTAGCAATCTTAAGATGTTACCGGAACTTCCATTAAGTATAAGAAGTGTAAATGCCAGCGAATGTGCTTCTTTGGAAGAAGCTGAATTTCAAACATGGATTTCAAATAGTACAGGATTGAGTTTCATAATCTGTAAAAAATCAAATGACTGGGAAGTTGAACGCCAGTCGCTTGGAGTACCCAATATACATGCTCCACCAGTCCTTCAAAAACACTTTGAGGTCTTTCTCTCACGTTAAACATCTTTTTAACTTTCTTTTGTTTATTTATTTGTTCATTTATGTATTCATGGATTTTGCATTTTATTGTGTAGAATGAAATAAATGGAGGAAAAGATTTCCAATTCGACTTTATTCAGAGTAGAACTCCAGACTGGCCAGGCAATTCTAGTAAGGGACCTTCCATCACATTCCAACTACCTCCAGATTTGGATAATGATAGTAGGTGGTTGGGACTTGGCCTATGCTTTCTGTATGAGATCGAGGAGATCAAGGATTCACATTGCTCTGCTCTGCATGCGACGAAGTTTCTTTGCCATTTTGACACTGATCAGGGTTGCGTTGAGAAATCACTAATGATCCCTGTCAACTTAAATCACAACGGAATTCCTACTGTAGCTTGTAGGTACATACCAAAAGGGTGGTTTGCAGGACAGTTGAATAAAGCTAGTTATGTTACAGCTTCAATTGTCACGAAAATTCCGATCGTGGAGGTAACAATGTGTTCCGGGAATCTAATATACACACATAATGTGACAGAGTTTGTTGGAGATGTAATTCAGCTAGCTTTTGTGAACATGGATGTCCAAGATTATCAGAGAGTAAAAGACTTAGTAGAAACACCAGAAGCCTCTCTCAGAATTACAAGAGAAGATTTAGAATCTATTGAATGGGAACGACTACGTGAAACAAAGAAGCTATCCGGTGAATCAGAAAATGATTACACTTATCCGTTAGTGATTCATTTGGAAAAAGCACGCACTTCCGTGGATAGAAATGCTACTGCAAATCGAGTCAAGCAGGAAGGAGAGCTAGACTCATTGCTTTCAAGAATTCTTAAGGTCAGTCTATGTCTAATGCCTTTTTGTTTTTCTCTTTATTTTCTTCTCCAACTCTATGACTCACTGATCGCTTCTACAGGGACACCATGCACGCCAGTACAATTTTGGTTGTGTATTTCCTTTGAGAGCGATTTTGCCCTGGTTCACTGAGCAGTCTGTGGGGCAAGTAGTAACTTGCTGTCTTCCTTCTGACCCGTTTGATGTTACTACGTGGATAGGAATTGATCTGTATGTTAATTTGAGTTGGAGATCAGTTGCTCTTAACAATTCTGACCCTGTAATTCATTCATTCCTCGTTGTTGATTTGTTTACCTGCGAAAGTGCCAGAATACATAGAGAAGTGGTACCTGTCCAAAGAGACAGTATTGTTGGGCCCCATCAGCTCGTCGTTGTTCATGTACCGCGTGTGCATTTGCCAGAAGAATGCTCGTATCAAAGTTTGCCAATTACTGCAATGTTTAGAACTACTGCCTCAGATCATGTGGACATTGAGATGTGTGGCTCCCGTGTAGTATTCAAGCAAGATTTGAAAGGGTTCATTAAGACATTAACTGAGTGCACATTAGAGAGTTCAGAAGTCTATTACCAACTTTACAAGCAGACCTTTGAAAATATGGAGAAGGAAATGCTTCGTAGAGCTGAAACTAGTATGGGTGACGTATTGGAAGGAGAAATGCCAAATGACGTTGGTTACTTTTACCGTCTTCAAAGGTGAGATTTCTTGGGAAACAATTTACTAATCATGTTTAGATTAATTTATAAATTCCCTCTTGCGAATACAAGATCTTTTGCGTGAATTGTTGTACGGCCCTGAATTAATGGCTAAACAGGGAGGCACGCCAAAAGAATTGGGAAGAACACTTGAAGCAAAAAGAAACTCGGGAAGAATTCTTTATTATAGAGTGTCTTCTTCAAGACTACTATCAGGTCTCTGTCTATACATGCTTATTTTTTATGGAACATCCATATCATATAGAAATACATGTATATATGTTCTTATTGGATATCATACTTGTAAATTGCAGGGGTTTAATCCAAAATTGATCTACAATTCTTGTTTCCCTAGAAATGATGTTCCGGAGTGGTTCAACAATTATAACAACAGCTATTCGGTGAGAATCCAGCTACCTAAAACTTTGAAAAATGATAGTAATTGGATAGGCCTTGCACTTTGTGCATCTTTCTCAAGCGAAGAGAATGAGAATCAAGATTCACATACTTCTCAGTATTTTGTCTGTAATTTGGAGACAGATAAAGGTAGAGTGGAACCAATCCATGCTTATCAAACCCCAGAAGATCAGTCAAACTGGTCGGCTATGGGAAGATTCATTTGGCTATCCTATTTACCACGTGGTTGGTTTTCAGATCAGTTGGATGAATGCAGTGTTATAGAGGCTTCATTTGGAAGTGAAAGCGTAGGCTTAAAGACACAAAAGTGTGGACTCCGCCTCTTATATGATACAGAAGATCAATTGTTTAAGCAAATAATACTCCATTGCATGAAGGTTTTTGGGGATTATTTCCACTTTCTCAAACAAGGGTTCGATCAAGTTTCACCCAAATTCTCCTTGGATCCAATAATTCCAAAGCGCATTTCAAGAGATCCAATGTCTGCTTTTGTTGTTCTGTACATATTAGCAGAGACTCCGTTCCGCAACAGTCATTCGGATTCCCTTGCCAGGTGGAAACGAAAACTTGAGAATTTGCTTCCTTATTTCTTCAAGGTTCCTCTCATGGTTGTTCTCAGCTTTCATGGACATATAGTTTCTACTTTACTGGATTTTGATCTTAACTTTGGATGCAATTTCTATTACCCTCAGAAGCAAATCCCAGAGTGGTTTACAGATCAGACTAGCAATATGGCCAAGGTGAGAGTCCCATTCTCTCCAAATCTGTATAATGATGATAACTGGAAGGGATATGTCCTATGCACTGCATTTTCAATCCACGATCATCCAGAGGCAATCTATGACAACACGGGTTCAGAAATGCTTTTCAACGCTGTATGCCATTTCCAAATGGAAAAATATCATGCGCTACAATCGATGCGCATCAACAAAGAATCAATCAAGTGGAAACATGTTCGTTCGTTCATTTGGATAACCTATGCACCCCGTTGGTGGTTTAAAGACTTCTTAAACATCCAAGAAGGTGGATACATTCAAGTTAATGTTGTTAGTGATTCTCCAGGCTTAGGAATTAGCAGATGTGGCATCCGTCTCTTGTACCAGCAAGATGTCGAAGACTTTAAGCAGATAATAATTCAGTCTTTGACCTCGTTCTTTGACGATTCTGGTTTAGTCCAACGATTTCTTTTAGATAGAATTAAGAAGAAGCTCGATTCTGATCTCTTCAAACGGTTTCCTTTAGATGAAATTGAAAAGCTGCAAAGGGATGGTGATAACCAGAAAACCAGTGGACCTTCCAATTATTTCCATGTGGATCCTCTAATTGAAGCTATACAAAGTCGTGTTTCTGCAGATATTTTCCTTACTTTTGAAAATGCAGTTTCTTGTAAAGAAGAACTCACTTTTGAGGATATATGTTCCACTATGATTCAAGGCTGCAGAAGTTATAACTTGACCGTTCACCTAACAAGAGAGCTGCACATTTTGCTTTCAAGAATATTTGAGGTCAGTATTCTGTGTCTGTCTTCGTTCTTCCTTCTCTGTCCTCTCTATCTCACACTCAGTATGCCTTGTGCAGGGCCACCATGCACGTATGTACAGTTTCGGTTGTATTTTCTATCCAATTTTCTCTCAAGGAGCAATTTTGCGCTGGTTCACAGACGTGTGCTTGGGCCGCCTAGTAATTGCTTACCCTCCTTCGAACTTAAGTGATGACAAGACATGGCTAGGAATTGGTCTATACGTTGTTCTCCATTGGAGAACTGATGTTCCACTTGATAATCTCGATTCAAATGCTCCCTTCCTCGTTGTTGATTTTCTCACCAATGGAGGTATATTGCTACATACTGCATTGTTTTCCCTCCGAAGAGACAGTTTGGTCGGGCAGCACCGTGTACTTCTGTTTCATGTTCCACGAGTCTGCTTCCCTGAACAACAATTGAATCAGTGTCAGCAAATTATCGCTTTGTTTTCGACTACACTCCCAGATCATGTAGGTATTGGCATGTGTGGGATCCATTTACTGTACCAGCAAGATTTGAAACGTTTTGTCGAAGTGATAACAAGGTGCACCTTAGGAACTCCAGGTGTCTACTATTCACGTTATTACCATACATTTGTAAATATGGAGAGGAAAATCCGTAATGAAGCTGAGACTTGCGAGAATGATGCGGAGGAAGAAGAAATGCCTCTTGATTTTGGTTACTTATTCAGTTCTCAAAGGTGAAAATCCTGCATGAACAATTTAAAACGTGCAATTCCACCAATTAATTCCCTCATCCTAATGTAAGATTTTTACGTGGATTGTTGCAGGGACTATGAATGCTTGCATAAGCAAGAAGTAGAGCAGGACCCTACTTCAATGCAACTTATTCCAGGAGATTCAAGGTTCATTACTAGTCTGACACGCATACCAACTTGCAATGAAAGCAAAATTCTGGCCTATATTCTCAAAGGATGTAATAAGGTATGTGTCTCTTTCACTCTCATTCTCTCTCTGTCTCTCTCTGTACCTCTCTTATTTGACATAATCCTTGTATGTTGCAGGTCTTTGACCAAACGGTAATATATAATTCTTGTTTTCCCCCGAGTGAAGTTCCAGAGTGGTTCTACCATCAGGCTACAGGTCCCTCAGTGAGTATCCAGCTCCCTAAAAATTTTCATGATGAGAATGATTGGATAGGACTTGCTTTATGGGCTTCTTTCTCAGCCAGGGATCATTCAATGGCCATCTTGGAGAATGAAGCTCACGATCTTATTTGTCATGTGGAATGTGATAGAGGTAGTCTGGAACGTCTCCATGCATGTCGAACAGGAAAGAAAGAATTCAAGTGGTTACACTTGGGGGGATTCATTTGGCTGTCGTATATACCCCGTTGGTGGTTTTCAGGAGAAATGAACCACTGCAGTATCATGGAGGCTTCATTTGGAAGTGGACTCCCTGGCTTATGGGTGGAGAAGTGTGGACTCCGTCTTGTATATGAGCAGGGTAATGACATTCAGGAGTTTGGGGGAATAATAGACCTTTGCGATTCCAAATCGCTGGAAAATGAATTAGCCACTGAAATGGAGATGGTGAATTTTGGTTCCTCCAAGTCTTCCCTTACTTATATAGACATAATGGCTGAGACTCTTCTTTATGAACATCATGATGATTCAAGAAATACGTTGAACGGATACCTTCTGGGTCTGCTTGAAACTTTCTTCCTTTCTTCTAATGCCCAGTTTACTCTGAGTCTTGGAGGACATACAGTCTCTATTTTACGGGGTTTTGATCCTGTCCTCGTGCACTTTCTATGTTTCCCTCAGAAGAAAATTCCAGAGTGGTTCAAAAACCAGAGCAGTACGCCCAAGTTGAAAATCCAACTGCGTCCATATCTGCACAATGTATATGCTTTATTAGGATTCGCATTATGTGCAGCTTTTTCAGTCCGCGAGCATCCAACTGTCATCCATGACAATACGGGTGCAGAAATGTATGTCAACCTTCAATGTCGATTTCGCATTGTGAATGAAGATTGTGATTTGAAACCTACATTGCGCTTGGCTAAAGAGGAATTCACCTGGAAACATGTCGGTGGATTCATTTGGCTAATTTACTTGCCTCGTTGGCTATTTGCGGATTCTTTGAAACAAGAAAGTAGCATAGAAATTGAACTTAGTAGTGACTGCCCTGACCTGGAAATGCGCAAGTGTGGTATCCATCTCTTGTACCCCCAGGATGCAGAAGAATTCAAGAGAACAATAGTGACGTGTTTTACCTCGTTCTTGGATGATTTGGATCCCGTCCATCAGTTTCTAAAAGATAAACGTTGTGTAAAATTATGTCATGGTGATAAAGGGGAAACCAATGGAACGGGAATCTCTTTTGTCGACCCTACTCAAAGAACCAACAGACTCTATGAGACCCCACACCATTTAAGAATGAGAAGACCTGTTTATCAAGGAGAGTCAAGTGGAAACAGCAGCCAGTTTTCAGACAAAAGCGAAAAGATGGTAAAGACATTTAAGTATTTGTTCTCTCTTTGCATTTCTTTCAATTTGATCGTTCTCTTCTTAGACTTCTAATTTGAATCATGCAGGACTTTGATCGTGAATCCATGTTTAATTTATGCTTCCCTCATGCTGAAATTCTAGACTGGTTCAGGCATCACAGTAATGGCCCTTCAGTGACAATCCAAATACCAGAAAATCTACACGGTGAGGTTGGTAACTGGATAGGTTTAGCTCTTTGTGCATATTTTTCAGACCTCAATCCTCAACATCCAACTAGCTTCATTGAAAATCTGGACATGGAAACTTCTCACCACCTTATTTGTCATTTCCAAACTGAGAGAAGTGGTTTGGAACATCCTCATATCTATCGAACAACCAATGACGAGTTCAAGTGGTTAAAGCATGGATGCCAATTCGTTTGGCTATTCTACATACCACGGAAATGGTTTTCTGATCAGCTAAACCAGCGCGGTAGCGTGGAGGCTTCATTTGCGAGCGATAACCAAAGCTTATGTGTTCAGAAGTGTGGCCTCCGTCTTGTGTATTGCCATGATGAGGATGAGCTCAAGCAAACAATAATGCACTGCAAGACCTCATTGTTTGAAAATGAAGATCACATATTTGTTGGTAGTGAAAGTACGAACAAGCAGTACCATGAGAGTGAGCCAGGATCTAGCAGAATTGGGAGCTCTACCAAGGTTGATCCTCAACAAGAAAGATTGGAAGGACTAACTGATAGGAACATAAGAGATAAAGGCAAACAAGTCTTGGAATAATCTCAGCGGCTCCTTCCTGATAGAGGAGAAGGTGGTACGGATTTTGTTCTTGCAGACTTTTCTGAATCCACTGGTTGGTTAAGATGTAGAGATTAGTTGCTGTTTTATCTATTTATTTAGGTATTTCGTGTGTGCGTGTGTATATGTGTGTGTGTGTGTGTGTGTGTGTGTTTGAATGCTTTCTTAGCAGTCCGTTCTTGATGTTGTATATGTTGTGTGTGTAAATGCTGTCTTAGCATTCTGTTCTCGAGGTTGAGGTGTTTGGTTTTGATGTTCCCCTTGACTAGGTGCACATTTTCCTTTTCACTTCTTTTTTTTGGCCCCCTATTGAAGTCCACAGGTAATAATCAAAGTCTACAAATTAACTTATGGTAGGAAAATTAACCATATCTCCACGCTCCATCTCCTTCCATTTTCATGTGTGTATAGTTTCTTGTTTTTTCTTCAGTAATTAAGAATTCATGTGACTTTTGTATAATGACTTGCCTGATTAAGTGTATAAATCTTCTTTTGTATAGACATGTTTGATTTTTTCTTTTTCTTTTTTCCCATCTATAGGCCTTGATCATAAATGTGGTGGATGCGGGAAAAAGTCTGCTTCACGATCGAGCAGAGCACCAAGAGAGTGTGAATCTTGCAATAGGCCTTGATCATAGATTTGCCAGCCCTCTCCAAGCATTTTGCTATGTATGCACATCGAACGAGCAAAATTATGGTCGATGGGAAATTGAATAATATCGACTTGGCCACTAGTTATGGCATTCATAGTCATCATGACCGATACCAGTTATATCCCACCATCACATACACCGTTATCAAACTCAAACGCTTTATTACTCCATCTTCCATTGTGAATAGTACATTTGGTTTGGTTTGTAATTTCGTTATGTTGGAGGTTACATATATGTGATTTCAAATTATCAAAACCATAGGCCACCATATGAAATAACTAAAAGAATAGGTTTATTATGTTTGTATTGTTTATACTCAGAGTTCTCGTTATGCATTTCGCTTTCTGTTGTTGTTCGTATACTGTTCAAGTTCTTCATGCAACAAGGCTTTTTGCAACTTGAAGACGTTGCTATAGGGCAATATACATAAAAACCATATACTTGCTATATATGGATGGTCCATTTGTTTATTCTTTCTTTCCTTGAATTAGTGGAAGAGATGAGATCAGATAATTTAAAACTTTCTACCTATTTTCATTTCCCCATATAAGTTATTTCTAGCTAACGGAATTGTAGTCTTTTCACATTTTACATCTAAAGCTAACGAAAAAAATAAAAGAAGTAAAATTCTGTTCTTTTTTTCCCTTAAAGTAGACATACAATATTGAAAGATTTTATATGATTTGTATTTATTTATTTTATTTAGTAGTATCTTTTTTATTTTCTTGTTTTTAGAAGATAAGATAACAATATCTGATTTGTAGGGATTGATTTTAGATTTCATAATTTGGACCTAGGGAGCGTTTCTTTATTTATGTACTATTCTTCTTGCAATAAAAAACAATAGAGAATGAAAAATAATCTTTGTTTTCATGGTATCAGAGTCAGGTTCTTTGATTACTAATCTAAAATGGCAAAAATAGCCATGATTAGAGCCAACCAAAAAGAAATATTCGAGGTATCCTCAGCCTCAGATCAACAATCATCTGCTTCAGTTATTCAAAATGTTGCTGAGAGCCATTCACTTCAAATGCCACAACATAAACTCAATGGTAGAAATTTCTTAGAATGATCTCAATCCGTTCTAATGGTTATACAAGGAAAAAGAAGACTGGAGTATCTAACCAGTGAAGCAAAAGTACCAGAAAAAGGAAGTGTAGGTTATAAAACATGGGGATCATAAAATTCTATGGTGATGTCCTCGTTAGTCAATTCGATTGAGCCCAGAATCGGAAGGACTTTTTTATATTACAAGACTACTAAGGAAATATGAGATATTGCACAAGAGATATATTCAGATTTGGGAAATACTGCCCAAGTTTTTGAATTAAAATCTACCCTTAAAGAAAGAAAGCAAGGTGATCTCTCTGTAACTCAGTATTTTAATGACCTGACTAATCTATGGCAAGAACTTGATTTATTCCAAGAGGTCAAATGGAACTATACTAAAGATGGGCAAAAATATAAGTAGATGATGGAGAAAGAGAGGGTCTTTGATTTCCTTCATGGTCTAAATAAAGAACTTGACAAAGTTAGAAGCCATGTATTGGGGTTTAAATCTTTTCTAAGAATTAGAGAAGTCTTCGCTAAAGTAAGAAGAGAAGAAGCCAAAAAACGTGTCATGCTCGAAGGAACAAGAAATACAACTCCCAGAACTCGTCTCTTATGACTAAAAGAAATTTTCTCCAATATAATGGAGATCAGCGTGGATTTAGGAGGAATGAACAACCTTGGTATGACCATTATCAGCACCTTGGACATACTAAAGAAATCTATGGAATCTATATGACAAACCTGCCAATTGGAAGCTAAGAAGACAGGCTGATAGGCGTGGATTTCAAGTTATCACAGAGGAAGAAAAAACAGAAAAAGGAGGTTCAACTTTTTCTAAGGAGCAGATGGAGCAACTATAGGTAATGTTCAATCAAACCAAGTACAGTCAATAGCTCAAACAATCCCAAACTACTCTTTAGCGTAAACAGGTGATTACCAATCTGCTTTTACAATAGAATCAGAAACAAAAAATCCCTAGATCATTGATTCAAGTACTTTTGATCACATGACTGGCTACCATAGTCTTTTTTTCAACATATACTCCATGTTCTAGAAATTTAAAAATAAAAATTGCAGATGGATCTTTATCACTTGTTTCAGGAAAAAGAATTATTTTTATCTCAGAAAATATGAAATTACAGTCTGTTCTTCATGTGCCTAAACTGACTTGTAATTTGATATCTATCAATAAATTGTCCAAAGACTTGAATTGTATAGCTAAGTTCTCTTCCTCTCAAGGAGCGTGATGGTTTGTATTCTTTTTAGGACAACCAACAAGTCGTGAATAAATAAGCTCAAGCTTTGAGAAGTGAATTTCTTTCTATTTCTAATAAAATCATGCTATGGCATAATAGGTTAGGTTATCCCAGTTTTACCTATTTAAAAAAATTGTTTCCATCTCTATTCAGAAATAAAAATATCAATTCATTTCGTTGTGAGACATGTCAATTTGCAAAACATACAAGTGTGCCTCATCCAATACAACTATATAAATCATCAAAACTATTTTCTCTAATTTATAGCGATATTTGGGGTCCTTCAAGAGTTAATAACATTATTGGGGCAAGATGGTTCATAACCTTAATTGATGATCATACTCGTGCTTGCTGAGTATTCTTATTGAAAGAAAAATCTGATGCTGAGTCAACTTTTAAACAATTTCATCAAATGATAAAAATGCAATTCCAAATACAAATTCAAATTCTTCGAATCGACAATGGCCGTGAATATTTTAATTCCATCCTCGGACAATATTTAATAAATCATGGGATATTTCACCAAAGTTCTTGGGTCAGAAAACCTCAACAAAATAGAATTGCTGAGAGAAAAAATTATCACCATTTAGAAGTGGCTCGTGCAATTATGTTCAATCATCATGTTCCTAAGTTTTATTGGGGAGAATCTATTCTCACTGCATGATATCTTATAAACAGATTACCATCTTGAGTCTTCAACTTTCAAACACCTTTAAACACTTTTCTCTTGTCTTACCCTCAAACTCGTCTTACTAGTCTACCTATTAAAACTTTTGGGTGCAAAGTATTTGTCCACACTTCCCCACTTTATCGTAGTAAACTTGACCCTAAGGCCATCAAATGTATATTTCAAGGTTACTCACCAAGTCAGAAGGGGTACAAATGTTATTGTCCTATCACAAAAAAAATGTTTGTCACCTTAGATATAAATTTCTTTAAAGATCAAGCTTACTATCTAAATCCTAATCTTTAAGGGGAGAAAGCTAGTGAAGATAGTCTTTGGGATTTCTTAGTTCCTCTTCCAGTTGCTTCTATTCCATCTATGTCTCACTCAAAATTATCATCCCCATCCTTCTTACCTACATCCTCATCTTCCTTACAATTATGCCATCTCCAGAAAAGAATTTGGAAATAGAGAGAAATCCACAAAAACTCAATACTCAAAATTTCGAGCTTCGTGTTTATTCATGAAGAAAACCTGCTCCTCTAGAAGTACCTACTATCACCATCCTGACACATTGCCAAGAGTCTGAACGGGATACAAATCACCAATTAGAAAATCAAAATTCACGTACATCAGATTCCTCTCTAGATAATTCTCTGCCTAATGATCTAGATATCCCAATAGCTCATAGAAAAAGAACGAGGTCATGTACACAACACCCGCTATACAACTTTCTTTTATACCACCGATTGTCCCATTCATTCCAAGCTGCAACTGAGAAGTATTTAAATACAGAAGTTCCTAAGAACATTCAAGAAGCTCTTAAGATACCCGAATGGAAGGCAGCGATACTAGAGGAGATGAGAGCACTGAAAAGTAATGAAACTTAGGGTATTGTTAATCTGCCAAAAGGAAAACATCCAATTGGTTGCAAATAGGTATTCACCATTAAGTATAAGTCAGATGGGACAATAGAGAGACATAAGGCAAGACTAGTAGCTAAGTGTTTTACTCAAACCTTTGGTGTGGATTACACAGAAAAATTTGCTCCAGTAGCTAAGCTTACTACCATTCGAGTTCTCTTATCTCTATTAGTCAATCTTGATTGGCCATTATATCAGATGGATGTCAATAATGCATCTCTCAACGGAACACTTGATGAGAAAGTTTATATGGAGCTGCCTCTTGGTTTTGAAGACAATCATGAAGGAAGAAAGAATTGTAAATTGAAGAAATCACTCTATGGGCTAAAGCAATCACCAAGGGCTTGGTTCGATCATTTCACAAATTCGATAAAAAAGCATGGGTACATTCAAGGACAAGCTAATCATACACTCTTCTATAAACACTTTGAGAATGGTAAAATTGTTATTCTAATTATGTATGTAGATGATGTCATATTGACTGGAGATCACTTAGAAGAATTAGAGCATTTGAAGAAAATTCTTGCCAAAGAATTTGAGATCAAGGATTTAGGGCAACTAAGGTATTTCTTAGGAATAAAGGATGCTAGAACAAGACGAGGTATCTCCATTTCACAAAAAAAAAAAAAAAAAATACACTATTGATCTCTTGAAAGAAACTAGAATGTTTGGATGCAAACCTGCAGAAACACCAATTGAGCCTAATGGCAAGCTTAAACAAAGGGAAAACGGAGATCCGATACACAGGGGGAGATATCAACGCTTAGTTGATAGCTTGATTTATCTTTCGCATACTAGACTTGATATTGAATTTGCGATAAGTATAGTTAGTCAATACATGCATTCCCCATTCGAAGAACACTTGGAAGCAGTGTATCGCATATTAAGATACTTAAAGATGACACCCAGCAAGGGATTCTTCTTTGGAAAAAATGAGCACAAAAGTATTGAAGTATATACTAATGCTGATTGGGCTGATTCGATTGATGATAGAAAGTCAACTTCTGGGTATTGTACAAAGGTTTGGGGGAATCTTGTCACATAAAGAAGTAAAAAAAAGTCAGTTGTCGCATGCAGTAGTGCTGAAGTAGAGTTTAGAGGTCTTGCACATGAAACTTGTGAACTGATGTGGTTGAGTAGATTACTAGTAGAGTTGAAAATGTCTGATAATAATCCTATGAAATTATACTGTGATAACCAAGCCTTAATTAATACTGTTCACAATCCAATTTATCATGATTGAAGTAAGCATGTTGAGGTTGATAGGCACTTCATCAAAGAAAAGATAGAGAAGAGAGTAATTTCTATGTCGTATGTGCCAACAATGCAGCAAGTGACTGATGTTTTTACCAAAGGGCTATCAAGACAAAATTTTGAAAATATTGTGGACAAGCTAAGAATGATCAATATTTATTCACCAGCTTGAAGGAAAGTGTTGAAAGATTTTATGTGATTTGTATTAATTTATTTTATTTATTAATATTTTTTTTATTTTCTTGTTTTTTAGAAAATAAGATAACAATCCCCGATTTGTAGGAATTGATTCTAAATTTCATGATCTGGACCTAGGGAGTATTTCTCTATTTATGTACTCTTCTTCTTTCAATAAAAAAAAAACAGAGAATGAAAAATAATCTTTGTTTTCATACAATATAATTATCAAAACAATATTAATATGTCAGGTAATAAAAGGATTTTTTTTAGCATATAGGATTCTTTGGTTTCTACCTTATACACAATAAAATGGTTTATATTACTTTTGTTATTCAAGTTTGGGGAAAGTACGTAATAATAACTATTTACTAGGACATATTATCCTTTCCAAAAGCAATTTAGTCTATATTTATTGTAACTTATACAGATTTTTTTAAAGCCGCTAAGATATTAGGAAAAATGTCTACAAGGCTCTTCCTCTACAATTTCTATTGTTAATACGTAGATGATATTCTATTTTATGAATTTTTCAAAAAATCTGCTAAGTAATAAAATATGTGATTAATGAATGATAATTTACTTATTTATAGTGAAAAAGATATATTTAATTATATTGATAATAAACCTAGTTTATTGCAAAATGCTTTTTATGAATAAAAACACTAAATTGTAATATTTATTATTTTTTTAATTATTTTTTGAATTATAATTACGACTAGCTTTCTTAACGAGAAATCCTAGCTCCGTCCCTAACAAGGTCTCTTAATTATACATTTAGACAAATGAAAGGGAAATATATTGTTATAAATACTAAGATCAAGACTTTCTACATATTTATTGTTTACAACATCCTAAATAGCAATATGTGCATTATGGCATCGACTTTGCAAGCGACATCTACAACTTCATTCGCATGATTTACATAGTTTGTGTTAACTTAGAATACAATAAAACTCATTTATGAGATACCTTATCCATCTTAGCATCTATAACATCATTCCTATGCTCCACTAAGTATCCATCTCAACCTAGATACAATAAAATGCGTATGATACTTTAACCCTGGACCCAAAGTCAAAGAACGGCCACAAAGATCCACACCAAATTGTAGATTTTTTTCCCTTATATTATAAGACATCAATACACAAAAACACCTTAAGATCAATCTAAAAATGAATAATACCTATTATGCACATGTTACGTGGTCGTCTCAATAGATATATGCATGAAAACTACAATAATAATGGAAACCTTAATAAACACCTATGAGATGTCCACCAAACTCAAACTGAAAAATCTGGACGCATATACCTACAGTCTAATTGAGAAAGTAGAAAACAATCCACGCCTATTTGCTATATTGTTTAGATAAATAATTTATTAATTTTTTAGAATAAATATTATAATTAAATGAAAATTTAATAGATATAATAAATTTTTAGTCAAATTTGACAAGTAGAAAATGATGTATGTGAAATCTTTTTAATTTTAAAAATAGTAAGGTAAATACTTTTTCTCCATAAGAGTTACTACAGCTTGACATACACTAAAGTTTGTCAATGTAATTTGTTTTTTTGTTGTTGTTGAATTTAATTATTAAATGAACTATTTTTTATATCCACCTTTGAATTTTAAATTTTAGAAAGACTAGTTGATGTAATATCTGTATCTGGAGATATGAATGCCAAATAAAAAACTAATAAGTAATTAGATTTCAAATTGCTAAACAATTGAAATAATAGGGATCAATGACAAATTTTTTCATTCAAATGAATTCTAATGAAATATGCCAAAAGGACTAATGGCGCCAAACATGAAAACGTTAGTTATTGGAATACCACGAATAAAAGGTTAAAGACCAATATGTCAAAATGGTAGTAGGCTAGGGACTAATGGTACTATTAATTCGAAAAAAAAAATTATACCTACTCATTTTTTATGAGGAATAGCGTAAAAAGTCTTAATAATGTAAAAAAAAAAAAAAAAATGAGCTAATTGTCACAACCCTAGTTTCAAACTAGACAATCGTGTGGTACTTAGAACAATAAGTCAGCCTACCAACACTCAAGAAAAGAATTTAGAGTAAGTTATGAGATAAAGTAACAAATGAAAAGAGAGATTGAGTAAATGAATGCTTTGTATTACTCTTAGAATATTTACAACTCTCACAAATATGACTTGTGTACAAATAAACTTAAGGAAACTTTTATATAGACAAAATCTAAACCAACTAAGGGTTATGATTATACCAAATGGAATAATCTTACAAAGAGTCTAGAATATTCTCAAATAAAGTAGTAATATCTATAAAGATTTTTATATAGAAAAATCTAGGACAAGCATGACCTAAATCCTTCTAGGACCATCCAATCCATCTAGCATCATCTAGCCTTGTCTAGAATTTTCTAAGACTTAGTAAAGCTATCTAGAATTTTCTAACACGGCCAAGACCTTTCTAGATCATTCTAGAATCGTCTACCACGTTCTAAAGCCATCTTCTATCATTTTGAGTGAGCAGTATATATAGAAGATCTTAGAGTTATGAACAATAATATTTAAATTTTAAGGAACCAAATGAGTTGAGCATAACATAATGCTAGAAAAATCTAACGACTATTGAAATGCTCACTATCTAGTGAATTAAGTAATCCGAAACTAGTCAAACTCAATGTCATCATAATTTTATTTTTGCAACGAATTAAGAAATAGCTAGAGAGAAGGAAGAGAGAGAAGATCTTACCTACTCATTCTCTTTTCCTCCGCAATCTACAATAGCATCTACTCTTATTTGTAACTCTTTAACTCTTCTGAGCTTCCTTTTTCAATAGGTGCCTTCTCTATCATGAACAAGTCCTCTCTAATATAGGTTTTTCTCATTTTCTATTTTTTGTTTTTTGTTTTATTATCAAATAATTCTCCTTGGAAGGGCTATATTCCACCTAGATCTAGATCTTGGATGGTATTTGACAATTTGTATACTTAAATCTAAATCTATGGTGGTATATATTATTTATAATTTTTTTTGTTTATGGTATAGTTATTCTCCAGATTTGTATCCTTTTTTACTTAGATCTAGAGTGGTAGTTATAATGATAGAACATAGTTGCAAAATCTATTCAATTAATTAGAAATGCCAATTAAAATTATAAAGACTTAAGAAGAACCATTAAAAAGCTCTATTTTAGCCTTTATAAAAATTTTCTCCCAAATCATTGTTAGTCACCACTAGTACTCTGAGATTTTTGAAAGTATTTTATCTTCAAGTTGGTGAATCAATTTTCTAATTCTCGTTGTAAGAAGTTATTTGTAACTCCGAGTTTAATGAAGTTGTTTCTTTTTCAAAAAAAAATAATTCATTTTAAAAAAAGTCAACGAGATTATTTTCAGATTAGCAATACCCAGGACATGATCTTTTCACAATTTATATATGATCAATAAAATTCCTTACACAGGTCAAAATGACTTCTGTTTAATGTAATAATGTAATTATTTGAGACATGATTTTTTCACAATTCACATATGATCAATAAAATTCCTTGTACATGTCAAAACGACTTATGTTTAATGTAATAATGTAACTTTTTGAAAAAGAATTTGATATTCTAAAATAAATAAATAAATATGACTGATCAACTCTGCTTGACTATTATTAACCTTCAACTCCTTTAACACAATTCTCTTTACAAAATTATCAATAAATTGTATCACTAATGCACGCTCATCTCAAAATAAAATAATGAAAAAGTATAATCATGATAAATTCTGATTTATAAGTTATATATCTTCTAATAATATTCAATTTAAGACATTTGTCTTATATTAAAAGATTATATGAAATGAAATAATGATTGTCATCGGACAAAATATTGAAGCCTATACTGTTGAACAAATTTGTAACTTCTATATCACTATTCAAATATTTTTGAATGATGTTTACTATTGTTAGTTCTCAAGCATCTTCTTGAATATTAACACTTTTTTTTGGATAAGTGAAAATGAGATGCTACTCCATACTTATTTTGATAATTATCTTGGCACATCTTATATGCAACCATATTCCATAGCTTTCAGATCGTTAATTATTCGTAATTATTAAAGAAAGTTTGAGTATTCTTATTATAAGTAAATTTTAGTAGTGAATGATACCGCTTTCATGCAGGCTTAAATTTTTTTTCCTTTTTTGCTTTAACTTCTTGAATATTACAATTTAAGGATGCATAATTATTAAAACTAGAATTTTATAACGGTAGCATCTCCATTACCTTAGTCAATAAATTTATCATCATAAAATAATATTTCCTGGAAAACGTCAAAGATATGTGTTGGATTACGAAGTACATGAGATATATTCATTCTAAAATCCTCATATTGTAGGGTATTGGAGTTATCAATAAATTCTTTTATACTTGTAAAATAACTTTTTTAGTTTTATTCAGATTCTAAATCAGTTTAAAATTTTTTAAAGAGAATTTCATAGTCAAGGAAACATATAACCCAATTAATTAACTTTTTTTTTATTTGTAGAAATCTCTAATCTTTTTTAATATTTCCTTTCACACAAAATTATTCATAAATTATGTCATTATACACCTATATAAAAACAACATCATTACAAAGTGTCACCGTAAAAGAATTTGATAATTTTCTAATAATATTTAATTTAAGACATTCGTCTTATATTTGAGAAGTTAGTTTAAACAAAATACAAAATAAACAATTATTGTTATCAAATATTGAATTAAATCATGTATTGTTGAATAAATTTGCAACGTTTGACTCTACTTAGATGGATCCGAACGACATTATCTATCCTTAGTTCTCGAGCATCTTCTTTAATATCAACAAGTGGGTTTAATAAATTATGTTAAGATGTTACTTTGCACTCGTTTTGGCCATTATATATGAACATCTCATAATCAACCACATTCCATTTATTGTATTATTTTTGGCGCCTTTGGAGCTAAGTGTTGACATTCTTTAGAAAATCTTATTACAAGCTTAGCCTTCAATTTATCATTTGCCAATCGGTCAACCAGTCACCAAATTTCCCAAAAATAAAACCAAATACAAGTTCAAATGTGTTCTCTAGATTCTTAAAACCAAATAAAAGGTCAAATATATTCCCTTGAGAGTTATAATCTCTTGATAATCAAAAATACAGATATAACTCATAGGAAAAAAGAATCTTAAAAGTCATCTCTTATATATATTGTAACTTATAACTTTTCTCAACACCATCCTTATATTAAAAACATATAGGCCGTAAGGCAAAGTGACCAATAATGATAATTGAATCGCTAATTAGAACTCTGTTTTTTGTTTGCACCAAGCGTTGGTAGCCAAAATTTCATTCCATTCCATGGCCGGAGTTCAATTAATAAACAAAGAATAGTTTTTTTTTTTTTTTTTTAGATCAACAACAAGGAATAGTTTCTATTTAGCTATGTAGGTCCGCCCAAAATTCATAATCGAAAAAATGAATCCTTAGAACCATAGGCTCTGCAAGATAAGGATTTAAAGGAAACTTTCGTAGTCAAACTCCTATAACCTTAATCCAAACATTCATATTTAACTAAATAATGTAGACTCTACAAGTTAAAGATTGGTGCTATTACCTCCTTTCAATTTTTGTAGAGCTTCAAACAAAGTGTTCTTCTTTCTTTCTTGAAATCTCTGAAATATAACCACATACTTAAGTAGCCAGAGAGAATAAAAGAAGCAACAAGTTAGGGAAAATCAAAATCAAAAAGATAAAATACTAATTCCTTTATGCAAAGATACAAGACATGAGAAGAATTATTTGAATGAAGGAATTTTGAGTTGAAACTCTAATAGACTTAGTGTCTACTTCATTTCTCAGATATATATACCAAAATAACTAGCAATTACTCATTATCAAGTACATACCTTAACTAACTCCTCCTGTGTTCTTTGAATGTAAAAAGAATGGACCAAATAATAATAATTGAAAACAGGGTCATGATTATTCTCATTAACTTATAACAACCTTTGACGCTCTTACTTTCCAATTATAATAAATAAAAAAAATAAAAAGACTTTGACGACTCTTCCTCGGATGCAAAAATAAGTTGCAAGACATATATAAGTCCAGTCCAAATAACAAGTGTATGAGCTAATTGCTTTTCTTTTAAAATTACTAAATGGTTCAGTAAAATTAATAATAATAATTAATTAAAACCTTTAGACTTATGTTTAATTTGGTTCGTGTATCACTAGACCAAGAACATTAAAAGAAAATCCTTAAAAGCCAAAGCATTTATAAGATGTTAAAAATTACACAGTGGTTATAAAACAGAGAAGAAAGTGTGTGCATCACTACATCTACCATTGAGTAGAATGAACTATTTGTTAAAAAAGAGCATAACCCATGCACAATAGTAATTCTAGATTAAAAATACGTCATGGATACCAAAAACTTTTAAACAAAATAACACATAAATTTCATATCAAAAACCCATAAATGAACCATGACAAATCAGAGAGCAACCATGAGCAATTTACCGCTCAGTCTCTTACCCTGTAAAACCCCAATCTGTTAGCATTTCCAAACATCTTTGGAATCTAAGGAAGGAAAAAAAAAAAAAAAAAAAAAAAAAGGTTAAATTAAAGAGTGGGTTTACACCTGGCCTTCGATGAGTTGCAAAATTAAGCACAAAATTAAAGAGTTAAAAAGACCGAAATTACCTTGTCCACACATTCGATAGGTGTAAGTAAATAACACACATAGCTTTGGCCAAACCATAGTGGGACTTTATAGATCTTCGATCTGAAGTGGGAATCGAATTCAGGTCAAGAAGACATGTAGTGGTAGAGTCTCTCTGACTAGAAATTTCTAGGATGCAACACCTCGCGCAAGTGGGAATGATTGGGTGAGCAAGGCCTTGGGCGAGCTGGATGGTCTGGGGATTATGTAGGGTTCCTGCATAGTTCTTAGTCTTAGGGTGAGATGGGTGTGTTAATATGATTTCAAGACTTTAAGTCAATCTTAAATGTTTTTCATTCCCTCTCTTTTTGATTTGTTTGAGAGTTTAAGCTGCACTAAAATGTGTTCTATTCCCTCTCTTTTTTTCAAGGGTCATTCCCTCTCTTTTTAAAGTTTTTTCTCCTAAAAATTTTAATGAAATGTGTCTTTTTTTAAAAAAAAAAATTTTTAGGGAAATGTGTTTTAATAAAGTAATAGTAACATATTATTATATGAATTATAATTGAGTGACAAAATAAAATAGGAATTTAGTTGTTTTTTTTTTTTTTTTGTTAAATAGGAATTTAATTGTTAGTTGTAATAATTTAATTCTCAAATTTCTACAGTTGAATATTATGTTATTATTCTCGTATGCAAAAAAATTATTTTTTCGATTAAAGGCCAAGTCAGTTGTAATGACTATACCAAAAAAAAAAAAAAAAACTCTTTATAAAAGATCATTAAAATTTCTTTTGATTATGTTTATTTATGTACTTTTTTTAAAAGAGTTATTTTAGATTTTTAATATTTTAAGGCACATTATTGTCATTTAGAAAATAAATTGGTCAAAAATTTTTTATTCGTTTCTTTATATATAGTTTGTTTGTGGCAAGAAAAAAATGCAAAAGAGAAGAAACTGTCCATTGAAAAAAAAAAAAAAAAAAAAAGATGATATAGATCTCAAATGTTGATTTTTCATAGTCTAAACACTTTAAATATTAATCTAAAAGAATTACTAAATATCAATTATCTATTTAGAGTCAAAGTTAGATAGAGATATATGAATCATACAAATGACAAAACAAATAGAAAAAAGAGCATGAAATAAAATTGAAAGAAAAAACACCTTTTGAAGTCATATTGTAATCATCTTCAACACAATTTAACTTTTAGTTAAGTATATCTATCTTCTATACATTCACCTATTTGATGGATTTAGAGTTCTATTAGAGTTTTGTACTTGGTTATAAATTTTTTGTCATAAGTAATATATTTTTCAAAAAAATAGATATTAGGTGTATATAGATGAAATAAAGTGCACACATAAAATAAGTTTTTTAAATTAGGGGTAAAGTTGTAATTATAAATATATATTTTAGAGAAAGGGGTGCTTTAATATAAGAAAAGGGTGCAAATAGAATCTCCTTATTAATTTTGGATTTAATCATGTTAAACAAGTTAATTTTTAGGTTTAGCAGGTTAATATGTTTATGATCCATTAATTAATCATGTTTAATTGGATTTAACCTGCCTTGACCCCATTAGTTTAAGCCAAACCCAGACCTTCTAACTTAGTATCATTTTCGAGTAGAGTTATTGTGTCGTTACTTGAATTGTAGGCCTTAAACTCAATAATATATCATACTTTAGTTTTTTTTCCAAAAGAAATTTTCCCTTTTCAATTAGTATGTTAATGCGAGAACAACAAAAGTTAGCATGTTGATGCTCCGCATAAGTATAGTCCAATTGATTAGGTGGCACCACCACATAAAGTATTTTTTCAAATATAAGGCATATATGACCACAACATTATTAATATTAATAGAAATTTTAACACAATACTTTTCGTAACAATTGAGACAAATAAATAATACTTTTAATAAGTTTTGAACATTTCTAAGATGACTTTTACAAATTTCAATATTTCTAAGATGAAAATGTAACATGAAAATTTAAAAACTAAAATTAAAATAACTAGAATTATATGAATAAGGTATCCCACATATCATATGCAACAAAAAATTGATTGTGGATCATCTCGTTACAAAGTTACTTAAAAGAAAGTAGTTCAAATGAAATAATAATGAAGAAACTTTTGAAAAATGTCAAATATGCTTTTTTTTTAAAATTATTCTTTTTAATTTTCCAACACAAAAGAGCGTCAGAAAATGTATAGATAATAATAAAGATAAAAAATATATAGATACTAAAAAGATTAAAAATGCTTGATTTTTGCTAATGCTTTAATGTGTTAGTAAAAGTATAGATAATAAAAAAAAATATAAAAAATAAGAAAATATGTGTCTTTTGTCAATGCAATAAATATAATGCTTCGGCAAAAGATATTTAAAAATTTTATCTAAAACAAAATATGCGCCCAAAATTTTCCTTTCGTAGGAAATTCTTTTAGGGGCAATCCTTTATCGATGCAAATTTCATAATACGTCGATAAAAGTATAGATAATACAAAAAATGTGTGACATTTGCTGACGTAACAACTATAATGCAAGATATTTAAAAATTTTATCTAAAATAACACCCAAAATTTTCATTTCGCGGGAGATTCTTTTAGGGGCAATCCTTTACCGACGCAAATTTAATAATGCGCCAATAAAAGTATAGATAGAAACAAAAATTTTAAAAAAAAAATATCTGACTTTAATTGTCGCAAAAGAGCGTCGACAAAATATATATTTCCTGATTTTTTTTTTTTTAGACATATGCTAATGCATAGATCTTTGACATGTCGGCAAAATATACATTTACTGACACGTTATTTATATTGCGTCGGTAAAAATAGTGTTTCTTATAGACCTCCACTCCAACTAGTGCCTATGCCACTTTATTAGACAACAAAATTAAAATTAGCAGTTATTATTAATGTTATGTAAATTACTTTAAACATCACAAAAATTCAATATTAAACTTGAATTTGGTCTATAGAAAATACATTCACCTCAATCGAGTTATTCATATTTATTGTATCCTTTTTAGTGCCTTTGGAGCTAAGTGTTGACATTCTTCAGAAAAAATCTTATCATAAGCTTGGTCTTCAATTTATCGTTTGTCAATTGGTCAATCTTAGGGTTCAAATGATGAATTAGTCCTATTGAAATGACTCTTGGAATGTATTATCTTTTAAAATTCTTTCTCAATAAGTGCGGAATGTGGCATATCTTTTTTACTATATCAATTTGGTTTTGACCTCATATCTTTTTTTTTTCTTTTACAAAACTATCCATAAAATGTATAATTATACACATATTTGAAAGTAACTGTCATTTTTGTCAATTCAGTTTATAAATTTAATTTCTGACAATATTTAATTTAAGATGTTTATCTTATATTTGAGAAGATGCATTTTATTTTAAAAATGCTACATAAAATAATATCAAATTAAAGCCTACATTTAATGAGGAAGGAAGAATAAACTACAAGAGCCATTCATTGATGATATTATTTTACCTTGTACCCTAAACCCTTGTATGAGTATCTAAAAGATGGGTTATGCATGCACAAGTGGAGGAAATAAGCACTGTTATCATGCATAAATACGGAACATACAACCACACAGTTTATTTGTTTTAGAACAGTCTCTAGATGAAACCATCTAGATGGCAGCTTAAAATTTAGTCCTAGGAGAAATGCAGAATTTAAGAGAGCTTTTTAGCAATTTGATGATGATCTGGCAGCTGATTTTACATGATACCAGCTGCAAAACACAATTTATTGAAAACTAAGAGGAGACCTTGCCACTTAGATGAGTGTTCCCTCTACAATTAGAATTTTGTTCCCATGTCCCCTGCACTACTCATTGATCTTTTAGCCTATAAATAGGACCAAACCATTTTACAAAAGTTAGATCACTTCATAGTGCCTTCAGTCCTAAAATTTTTTAATTCCTCTCAACATTCTTTCTCTCTTTTTCAGCTCCAGCTCCTAGTACTCTCATTGCAGCCATCAAAAAATGATCCTAAATTCATAGTTCTACTTTACCAGACAGACTGGAATAACCCCAGTATATTTTCATATTGTACTAAAATATTTTTCCCTTTCATTACAATATTCCAGCAGCGTATCTACAATAACCATAAATTACTTTTATGCTTGCATTTTCTGATCAGCTCACTTTCTGTGCATATAGAAGTTAGTAGTTTGGTTTGCTATTTGGAATAAGTGTCGTATAAGCTAAGTTCGCTCTCTCTTCACTCTTTTATATTTTACTTTTCATGTCAATAATACATATTTTTTTTTATAAATAAATAGTTGATCATACTAAACATGGGTATCTATCGTTAATTTGGTTATTCAGGCTTTGTGTGAAATCTCATAGAAAATTGTAAGGACAAATTGGTCTTTTGACCAAAAAAAAAATGAAATGAATTTGGACGAATTTGGGTCTAGGTTCATTTGGGCAAAAATGTAAGAAAAGTTTGAAAATTGGAGTCAAAATGTAATTATTCAAGGGTATTTTTGAGAAGATTTTCAGAAAATTGGGTCCAAGTACAAATAAGCAAAATAATGTCCAATTAACCAGAAGTTGACACGTGGTGCTATAGTTATAAAAATTACCTATAAATCCCTGCATTTTCTCTTTCTTTTTCGATTTAGCCCCCACGAAGATCCACCACTGCTAGCCGCTGTCGCTCCTCTTCCAGCTACTGTTGGAGCTTACCGCCACTTGAAAATGACGTACCGTCGCCGGACGAATCTCCTGCAGCTAGAATCAGCTGTATCGGAACCCGCGATCACCGGAAAATGGCGAAAAACTCTGCGGCTTGTTTTGCTCGCCGGAGCCGATTCCGGCCACCGTTCACCGCGAAACTAGTAGTCGTGGATTCGTCTCCTCACGACTATCCGGTGGTAGGTACCTCGTATCTCAATTTTTCTCCGTTTGATTTTAATTTCATTAGACATTTTTGTATGTAATTGGTTTTAAAATTGACTTTTCGATCAGAGCTTTCGATTTTAAAAATGATATCATTTTTGAAATCTACGTTGAAAATGGTGAAAAATGAGATATATATTGACTATATTCCGAAACGGGCCCGAAAAACAAAATCGGACGGCTCAGATTTGTCCCGATTTGCGTGTTGTAGGGCCCGCATCCAAATCTGACAAATTATATATCTAACCTAGTATTTCTGAGTGCTCTGAATTCAGTAGTGAAGTCCGCTTCATGATTTGAAGCTCTGTTTGAAAATCAAGTTTTCAAACCAAAGAACCAAAGTTTCGAAAACGACGTCCGCTCTTCCAAACGACACCCAAATGACGCCAAACTTTTTCCATAGCCTTGTAATGCTAGTTGGACGCTCGATAGAGGTAGGGATTCGATTACTTGATTCTAAAATTAATTTAATTTATGAATTCCACATATTTTCAATAAATATAGAATTTTGTAAAATAATTTATAAAAATTGTGTTTATGTCCATTTTTGACCTGATTTGAGATATAAACTGCTTGGGAGATACGTCATAATGGTTGGTGTGTCATATATACTATTTTGGATTGATTTCTGCAGGAAATTGGATTTTTGGTTTTTGATAGAAAATAGCTGTTGTAATGTTGAAATTTTCAGGAAATCCAAAATAGTTTGAGAACTCAGTTTTGAGGACTGGAAGTGATTTGATTAAAGAATACTACATGGTTATTTTGAGATTTTGTGGAAATGGTGCATATCCTTATTCCGTCATTTATAAAATATTTGCATACATTCACACATTTACGATGTCTCATTTCGGGTAATCGGACTTACGACGCCTCTTTAGGTGGCTCGGACTTACGAGTGATCCATTAGGACATTTGGACATCATAATTGCATACATGGATATATGTTAGCTTGAATGGATATGTACTGGTTTTAACAGATGTTACAATGGTTTGAAACGTTTGAACCAATGGATTATGATTTCTACTTGAGTTTTGTGAATTGTTTTGAATGGAATATTGACCATGCAGGACCTTCAACATGAGTATATTTTATATATATATAAGAACTTGTAATTGATTCTCTACTGGATATTAGCTCACCCATTTCTTCCTCTCAGGTAGCATTCAGTGTAATTTGGATCAGAAGAGTTAGATCGAGGTATTTGCAGAACAATTAGTTTATTTATATGTTGGTAATTTCCTACGAGATTTATAAAATATTTAAATTTGAGTAGGAATTTAGATTTCATTAAATTTTATAAATTAGAATATGAAATCTGGACATGGTTTATATTACTTATGTCAGAGTTTGAGTGTGAGATGATTTGTGATGTACGACTATTAAAATAATTATTTTATTTACGGTCTATGTTCAATGAGTGACGCATAACTATGAGATTTTATTTTCAATTAAATATTTTGTTGAGGCCAGTTTTGAAAGGTTAGAGTCCCCGAGGCAAAATTTTGAATGAATTGAGTCTTTTTATTTAGTTCTTTTTGGTATTTCTAATTTATGACCCAGCCTCGGTTCGTGACAAAAAATTTGGTATTAGAGTCGGGTTTTAAATTAAAATACTCGGAGTGTATCACTCATTAAACTAGATTGGACATTTCTTTTACATAGGTCGTACAAAATCATCATCTTACTAATACGTTGGACATATTGAAATATAGATCAAGAAAATGCCTCCAATAAGAAGAGTGCCTCAACCTGAGAGAGAATAAGATGCTCCTCCACAAGAAGACCTTCATGCTTTTAATATTATTGATGCTCTTCAACAAGCTATATAGAGGATACCTGGTCTTATGATAAGGCCGAATGCTAAAAATGACCGATCTAAAAGCTTCAGGGATTCTACTAAGCTGAACCCATCGAACTTTTATGGCGAACACGATCCTGCAGCTATACCGAGATAGCTTAGGGAAGTTCAGAAGAAATTTGATACCTTGACAGTACTAGCAGAGTTTAGAGTGGGCTTTGCAATGTACTTATTTCAGGATGCTGCTGATCATTGGTGGAACACTATTAAGTTGACTCATGACACTACCACTACGACTTGAAAACAGTTTGATGAACTGTTCAGAGGACAATATGCCAATGACAACCATGTTAATAAGATGCTGAAATAGTACAATATCTTGCACTAAGGTAGTATGACTGTTGATGAATACTATGCGAGGTTTGTGGAACTCTCCCAGTTTGCTCATACACCAGGAAACCATTCGAGACTGCAAGTGGTTCATTTTAGAACCAACTTAAGGCCAGAGATTCATACCAGACTAGAGCCATTTCTAATTACTACCCTTATTGAGGCTTATGGTACAACTCAGAGAATTGAAGCTACGTTGATTGGTGATAGAGGAACTACTAGTGGATATAAGGGAAAAGGTACAGACCGAAAAATGAAAAAAGGACGATAGCAAGGACATGGTTCACATAGTAGTGGATGTAGTGGCAGTTTTTTTTCAACAAGAAATGAGCATTTTACTCCGTATTCCCGCCATTACTATGGTCAACAGAGCCATTTTAGAAGAAATTGCCCCAAGTTTTTGCAGACTTCTTCACCGACCACCAGAGGACCATAGGGGAGTCAAGCAACTTTGATGCCCGTCCCTAGTCAGCAAACTAGGCCTACTCATTTCCAGAGCCTAGCTCCGACTTTTAACTCTCCTGCTCAGCACAAATATCGTCCTCAAGGTTCTACCTTCACCACAGGATGCCAGACACCTCAGGTATCTAGAACACAAGGAGGTTATGAATAATCCCACAATAGTACTCCTGGGTCTAGCAATAGTCATCTGGGCAGAGGCAGAGGAAACAAAGGAATTGGGAAAGTTCAAACCTATGCAGTCATCGGGACAGAGGGATATGATCAGCCTAGAACTAGAGTGGATGATGGTATGATCTTACTTTATCACTCTTGGGCTCACGTGTTATTTAATACCGGTGCATCACATTCCTTTATATCTGTGTCGTTTGCTAACATGTTAGGTTTAAAATTTGAAATCTTTGATCCTGCTTTGAATCTTGATACTCATTTGGGAAATGTCAATAGTGTATCTACTAAATGCAACTCTTGTTCTATCATCATTGATGGATGTGAGTTATTAGTTAATTTGATTGTGATACCTATGAACCAATTTGATGTGATTCTTGGTATATATTGGTTATCCAAATATAGAGTAATAGTGGATTGTCATAGAAGAAAGGTGACTCTTCATACTGAAGATGGTTATTTAGTTATGTATCAAACTGGTTTGAATCCAATAAGCCTCAGGCCTCTCCTGAGAGCAAGTATTGATGGGAGAAAGAAATTGAAATGTTATGGAAGCCTATTCACCATTGATAGAGAGATAGGAACTGCTGATAAATACCTATAGATATCAGTGGTTAATGAATTTCCTTATGTCTTTCCAGAGGATTTACCTGGATTACCACATGACAGAGAGGTTGAATTCTGTATCGACTTAGTTTTTGGAACTCAACTAGTCTCTATTCCTGTTTATCAAATGGCCCCTGCGGAGATGACTGAATTAAGGGAACAACTAGATGACCTATTGTCAAAAGGGTCCATCAGGAGTAGTACCTCACCTTGGGGTACTCCAGTTCTCTTTGCCAAGAAAATTGATGGTACACTCAGACTTTGTGTGGACTACAAAAAGCTAAACTAGCTTACAATAAAGAACAAATATCCTTTGCCAAGAATTGACGAGTTGTTTGACCAACTCGTTGGATCCAAATTCTTTTCAAAGATAGACCTGAGATCTAGGTATCACCAACTAAAGATTGGTAAAGAAGACATACTGAAAACTGCATTCAGGACTCGATATGGTTATTTTGAGTTTTTGGTTATGCTTTTCAGGTTGATAAATGCAACTGCAGCATTCATAGTCCTTATGAACAGAATCTTCAGGACTTATTTGGACAGATTTGTGGTTGTGTTTATTGATGACATTTTGATTTATTCTAAGGAGCGGGAAGAACATGCTGAACATTTAAGGACCGTGCTTCAAACTTTGAGAGATCATCAGTTATATGCCAAGAGATTGAAATGTGATTTCTGGATGACAGAAGTTAAATTCTTGGGCTATGTAATTTCTCAAAATGGTATATCAGTTGATCCGTCTAAGATAGAGTCTATTCTAGGATAGGAAAGACCGAAAAATGTTACTGAGGTGCAGAGTTTCCTTGGTTTAGCTGGTTATTATCGTCGTTTTGTGGAAAACTTCTTGAGTATTGCTTTGCCTTTAACCAAGTTAATGAGGAAAGATATTAAGTTTTCTTGGAATGACGAGTATGAGACATCATTCATGAAATTGAAGGAAAAACTGACAACTGCACCTATTCTGATTGTCCCTGATAGTAGTGAACCATATGTGGTGTAGACAGACGCTTCTGGTATGGGATTGGGATGTGTTTTAATGCAAAATGGCTGGGTTATAGCTTATGCTTCTCGTCAATTGAAACCTCATGAAAAGAACTATCCTGCTCATGATCTAGAATTGGCGGCTGTAATATTTTCTCTCAAGATCTGGAGATGTTACTTGTATGGTGTTAAGTTTGATATTTACTCCGATCACAAGTGTAACATCACCTTAGTCTAAGGTTATTAGATTAGGAGGTATTGTCGTTGAATTCCTTAAACTTTAAAAGAAATGCGGAATATTTTTTTTTATTAAAATAAATATCTCATTAGAGTCTCTATTAAATTCATAAAGAAAATACTAACAATAATTTGAAAGTCATGTAATCTAAGGAAAAAAATTTTAAAAATATAAAATGTCATTAATAGAAAATAAAAACTAGAAAATATTCAATCAATTTAAAACTAGACCACTAGACCACCATGTTGTCGAGTTGCCTCATCACTACCATCCGATATGGCTACTATTCATCACCTGAAAAAAATGTTAAATAATATAATGAGCTAAATGCCCAGTAAGTAAACCACAATGCACATAATTGATGAGGTATGCTTTAGTTATTTTCTAAATTATATTCTTTGTGATCTTCTTAACTTTGAAGACTTTTCATTTTAATTCTTGAGAGCGCTCAGTGTAATGCTTAAGTTTTTGGTAATCAGTGGGCCGTGATCGCTGGACCAGTTTTTTTTTACTTTGCTATCGACTCCTTGGTAGAACCATATTAGAGGTATAAAGTGAGTGTACCTAGCCTATGTAGCCACACACACATTAATGATTCCGAAAAAGGGCCTATCATCCCCAGAGTCAAAATCATATGAGGCACCTCTCTAATATAGTCTATTATCATTTATCCTTGGTGGGTACGTCGGTCCCCCGCGTCCTGTGCCCACTCAGCCTTCTAGACACAGACACACACCAATTTCTTTAAAATCTTACTTTTTAAAATCTTTAATTAATTTAGAAAAATCATTCCATTGTAAACTATTGTTCTTTTGAAACATACCATTTTATAAAATAAAGTCATACATATGGATGACCATGCCTCACGTAAAATAATATGTTATATATCATCAATTTCCATGTAAAACACATATAACACATAATTATACAATGTAAAACATATAAACAATTAAAGCAGTTAAGTATGGTTTATTTACATTAAGTCCAAGTGAAATTAAAAAGTCAAGAAAAGTGAGAATGTCCTCTAAATGCTTACGACGTACGTGCCCCGCTTATATCATCGGTATTATAAATGCAAATTTGCTTAATTTATTTTTCTTATTTCAATAAAATTTTTCGAAAGATTATTTTATCTTTGATGCACTTAAGATGAACATAATTTATGTATAAAACTGAAAATATCAAATATAGAATATAATCAACATCTCATACAATAATTCCACTGACAATTTTATAGAATATGCTTGTAGTTTGGAACTCCGAAAATTTGTACAAAACAATAACTAAAACTGACAGCTGCTCATATAAAAATTATATCTCATTACTCACCAATCAATTTGATGTAAAAATTTCACAACAACATTCTTAACACAATATTTTACTGTAAAAAATTAAAAGAAATCATAGAATACACTTAAAAATAATATTTATGTATTTTTAGATTTTAAATACAAAATCTGTCAATTTCGTTTGTTTTCTGACTAACAGGTACAAAATGATTTATTTCTCCTACTAAAAAAATATTTATGTACTGAAACTTCTTAGAGACATATTAGACATATAGAAACATAATTAGAAATTTTTATTGGCTCAAAAAGTTATGTTAACTAATTATTCATAATTTATAACCATCCTCTTATAAAACTGTCAGCACCAAATCATAACAGTACATAAAAAATTTAGAAAATCATGAACAATAATCTATTAAGAAACATTACCTATAAATTTTACGGTGATTATATAACATATCTAAAAATATACTCTACAAATATTAGATCATGGAGAATTCTATAAAAATAATATAAAATCTGGAATCTCAGAAAAGTGTTTATTGACAGATTTTCAGCACACTGACAATGTATATTCAAAAATTTATTATTATTTAATTAAAATACTATTAGTTCCGAAAATTTTTGAGACTAAGCGATAATTTAGAAAGATCTAGGAAAAAGAAGAGTACAAAAATAAATTTCAAGCTATTTATAAAAATTCGTAGAACACAGAGATCAGTTTTATAAGAAGATAAAACAGTGACATGTTTATTCTAAAGAACATTAAAATCAAAAAATAATCAATAAAATTATATTTAATCACATAAATACAGTCAATTGAGACTCATTATCATATCTTTAGAAAAATTAATAAATATACAATCAGAAAAAAGTATATATAGAGATTTTACCCCAAATCAAATAAGAGTGATAAAAATCTTGAAATTCTTGGACTTAGATTTCTCTTAGAGATTTAAAAAAAGAATTTAAAGATGAAGAAATAGACAGAGGATGATACTTAGAGAATTTCTTTCTGAGCTTTTAGAGAGATGAGAAAGAGATAGAGGTGGCTAGGGTTTTGAGGAAAATAGAAATATAAACATCAATATATATATATATACTTGAAATCCCATTAATAATATGTTTCTCTTTTTTTCTATTTTTCTTTTTATGTTATTTTATTTTATTTTTTTTTATAAGTCATATAAATGACTCACGGCAGTCTTCCCTTTTTCTTTGTTTTTTTTAAGTTTAATTTATATATATATATATCTAATTTCTATTTAAATATTAATTTATATAT
>JXTB01000227.1:0-21625 GCA_002914805.1 Parasponia andersonii | reverse complement strand
CTTTTTGGGAAATACTTTTCATAGAAAGCATCTCGAAACATAGCCCAAGTGAAGGGTGCAGCATTTCCCTCATGTTGACGTTGAATCATTAGCCACCAGTCATATGCATCTCCTTGAAGCATGTATGTAGTATGTGATACTTTGTCCCTATCTGCGCAATTGAGCACAGCAAAAGTTTTTTCCATCTCAGCTAACCATTTTTCAGCTTTAAGTGGGTCAGTAGTACCTTCAAAGAGTGGAGGAGATAACTTCTTAAATTCAAAAAGAGTACTTGGCAATCTCTGCTGAGTAGGTGCTCCTTGTTACATCTGTCCAAGAGTTGCAATTGCTTGCATAAATGCTCCCACTGTTAGTGGGGTTTCAGGGGGTACGTTTTGGCCAATAGGGTTCACCTCTTGATTCCCATTATTCCGTGATCTAGTACTTGGTCCAGCCATTCTTAGCTAAAGAGAAAAGAAGAGCCTTAGCTTTTGTAACCCTGTTATGCCCAAACTGTGAAATACTAAATGTATACATATATAATCTTCATAGAATGAACTAACAGTATAATTTAAATAAAATAAAATATTTAATATTACCAGATGGCAGCGAATCGACTCTCAGTGACATGATGTAGTGGTCTAGAAAAGTCTACAGAATCGTTTAAAACCATCCTCTGATACCTTTTTATCTGTAACACCACCTTAGTCTAAGGTAATTAGATTAGGAGGTATTATCGTTGAATTTCTTAAACTTTAAAAGAAATGTGGAATATTTTTTTTTATTAAAATAAATATCTCATTAAAGTCTCTATTAAATTCATAAAGAAAATACTAACAATAATTTGAAAGTCATGTAATCTAAGGAAAAAAAATTTTAAAAATATAAAATGTTATTAATAGAAAATAAAAACTAGAAAATATTAAATCAATTTAAATCTAGACCACTAGACCACCATGTCGTCGAGTTGCCTCATCACTATCATCCGATATACTACTATTCATCACCTGAAAAATATTAAATAATATAATGAGCTAAAAACCCAGTAAGCAAACCAAAATGCACACAATTGATGAGGCATGTTTTAGTTATTTTCTAAATTATGTTCTTTGTGATCTTCTTATAACTTTGAAGACTTTTCATTTTAATCCTTGAGAGCACTTGGTGTAATACCTAAGTTTTTGGTAACCAGTGTACCGTGATTGCTGAACCAGTTTCTTTTTACTTTGCTACCGACTCCTTGATAGAACCATATTAGAGGTATGAAGTGAGTGTACCTAGCCTATGTAGCCACACACACATTAATGATCCCGAAAAGGGCTTATGGTCCCTAGAGTCAAAATCATATGGGGCATGTCCCTAATATAGTCTATTATCATTTATCCTTGGTGGGTACGCCGGTCCCCCGCGTCCCGTGCCTACTCAGCCCTCTAGAAACAGACACACACCAATTTCTTTAAAATCTTATTTTTCAAAATCTTTAATTAATTTAGAAAAATCATTCCATATAATTTAATTAATTTATATGGTAGACCATGTAGATCGCCCTTGTGTTGGGATGACACAGAGGAGCGAGTTACTCTTGGGCCAGAATGAATACAAGAGACTACTGATAAGATCAACATGATAAGAGAAAGACTTAAGGTTGTTCAGAGTCGTCAAAAAAGTTATGCAGATCCCTCGAGACGAGAAGTAGAGTTTGACGTTGGTGACCGAGTGTTTCTAAAGGTTACACTGAGGCGCAGAGTTACTAGATTTGGAGTTAAAGGAAAGTTAGCTCCAAGATATATTAGATCATTTATGATTACTGCAAGAATTGAGCCAATAGCATATCGATTAGACTTACCACCACAGTTGGGCCATGTGCACAGTGTCTTTCATGTTTCAATGCTGAGGAAATATGTTACTAATCCATCTTATGCAATTCAATACGTGGAGATACCAATTCAAGAGGATGTTACTTATGAAGAGCAACCAATTCGAATAATGGGAAGAGAACTCAAAGTGCTTCGCAATAGAGAAATTCCACTGGAATCACCAAAAGGAAGAGGAAGTCACTTGGAAACTCGAGACAGAGATGTATGAAAAATACCCTCACTTGTTTAATTTTCAACTTGAAGTTGTACTTTGAGTGTATGCCTTGTACTTGAATTTCGGGACGAAATTCATTTAAGGAGAGAAGCATGTGAAATCCCATAGAAAATTGTAAGGACAAATTGGTCTTTTCACCAAAAAAAAAAAAAGAAATGAATTTGGACGGATTTGGGTCTAGGTTCATTTAGGCAAAAATGTAAGAAAAGTTTGAAAATTAGAGTCAAAATGTAATTATTCAAGGGTGTTTTTGAGAAGATTTTCAAAAAACTGGGTCCAAGTGCAAATAAGCAAAACAATGCTCAATTAACCAGAAGTTGATACGTGGCGCCACAGTTATGAAAATTGCCTATAATTCCCTGCATTTTCTCTTTCTTTTTCAATTTAGCCCCTGCGAAGACCCACCACTGCCAGCCACCGTCGCTCCTCCTCCAGCCACCGTTGAAGCTCGCCGCCACCTGAAAACGACGCGCCGTCACCAGACGAAGCTCCTGCAGCCAGAATCAGCCGCATCAGAGCCTGCGATCGCAGGAAAACGGTGAAAAAACTCCACAGTTTTTTTGCTCGCTGGAGCCGATTCCGACCACCGTTCACCGCGAAACTAGTCGCCGTAGATTCGTCTCCTCACGGGCTATCTGGTGGTAGGTACCTCGTGTTTCAATTTTTCTCCGTTTGATTTTAATTTCGTTAGACAGTTTGGTATGTAATTGGTTTTGAAATTGACTTTTCGATCGGACCTTTAGATTTTAAAACTGATATCATTTTTGGAATCTATGTTGAAAATGGTGAAAAATGAGATATATATTAATTATGTTCTGAAACGGGCCCAAAAAACGAAATCGAACGGCTCAGATTTGTTCCGATTTGCATGTCGTGGGGCCCGCATCCAAATTTGACAAATTATATGTCTAACCTAGGATTTTTGGGTGCTCTGAATTCAGTGGTGAAGTCCGTTTCATGATTTAAATCTCCGTTTGAAAATCAAGTTTTCAAACCAAGGAACCAAAGTTTCAAAAACGACGTTCGCACTTCCAAACGACACCCAAATGACACCAAACTTTCTCTATAGCCTTGTAATGCTAATTGGACGCTCGATAGAGGTAGGGATTCGATTTCTTGATTCTAAAATTAATTTAATTTATGAATTTCTCATATTTTCACTAAATATAGAATTTCGTTAAATAATTTATAAAAATTGTGTTTATATCCATTTTTGACCTGATTTGATATATAAACTGTCTAGGAGATACGTCACACTAGTTGGCGTGTCATATATACTGCTTTAGATTGATTTCTGCAGGAAATTGGTTTTTTGGGTTTTGATAGAAATTAGCCGTTGTAATGCTGAAATTTTCAGAAAATCCAAAATGGTTTGAGAACTCAGTTTTGAGAACTGAAAGTGATTTGATTAAAGAATACTGCATGGTTATTTTGAGATTTTGTAGAAATGGTATATATCCTTATTCTATCATTTATAAAACGTTTGCATACATTCACATATTTATGATATTCTACATTGGGTGATCAGACTTACGATGCCCTACATTGGGTGATCGGACTTACGATGCCCCATATCGAGTGATCGGACTTACGACGCCTCTTTAGGTAGTTCGGACTTACGAGTGATCCATTAGGACACTTCAGACATCATGATTACATACATGGATATATGTTGGATATGTACTGGTTTTGATGGATGTTACAATGGTTTGAAATATTTGAACCATTGGACTATGATTTTTACTTGAGTTTTGTGAACTGTTTTGAATGGAATATTGACCATACAGGACCTTCAACATGAGTATATTTTATATATGTGTAAGAACTTGTAATTAATTCTCTACTGGGCATTAGCTCACCCTCTTTCTTCCCCTCAGGTGGCACTTAGTATAATTTGGATCAGAAGAATTAGATCGAGACATTTGCAGAACAACTAGTTTATTTATATTTTGGTAATTTCCTACGAGACTTGTGAAATATTTAAATTTGAGTAGGAATTTGGATTTCATTACACTTTATAAATTAGAATATGAAATCTGGACATAGTTTGTATTACTTATGTCAGAGTTTGAGTGTGAGATAATTTGTGATGTACGACTATTAAAACAATTATTTTATTTACGGTCTATGTTCAATGAGTGATGCATAACTGTGGGATTTTATTTTCAATTAAATATTTTGTTGAGGCTAGTTTTGAAAGGTTAGAGACCCCGAGGCAAAATTTCGAATGAATTGAGTCGTTTTATTTAGTTATTTTTGGTATTTCTAATTTATGAAATACTCATTCTGCCATTGACCCCAGTCTCGGGTCGTGACACTTTATACCTAATGTCTTCATATTCAATTAAAGCTTACATATATGCCTGACTAATTAAGTTATTGGTCACCATAAATATATAAAAGCAACATTTCATCACTCCAATCATTATCAAATTACATGCATTCTTATTTCACTTAAAGAACTTTATAAAGACCGAGTCATATTAAGGTCCTATTCAATATGTTTGGGCAACCTCTATGAGTTTTTCCCTAGTGCAATACTTTTACTACTCTGTTTATTATATATTTGTTTTCCTGGATGTATAGTTTTGTATTTTTATACTTTAATATATTTTAATTCCATTATTTACCAAATTCTATATGTGGTCTCCACTCTAGAGTTTTATGTTGTATTATGCTATTTTAAATACTTGAGTAATATACAAGCAACTACACAATTTTAGAGATTAAGAATTACCACGAAGACTCTTCTTATACTTGTTAAGATGACTTATTTAGTCTTCTTTGATTTATACAGCAATTTAAGCATTTGAAAAGAGAATTCGTACTCAACCAAAAGTATATCTAATTTTTTTAAGATTAAAATGATAGAAGGAAGAGTCGAGCAAAAGTACATCTAATTACTCAACTATTGTTGACTTTTATTAATCTCAAACATTTTTAGTTTTTTTTTTTTACAAAATTATTAAACAGTATCATTATACACCTATATAGAAACAAAATCATGACAATGTGTTATTGTAAAAAAAAATTGATAATTTCTAATAATATTTAATTTAATATGTTTGTCTTATATTTGAGAAAGTATATTTTATTTAAACAAAAAGTAAAATAAAATAATGATTGTCATCTGACATCAAATTCAATCCTATATATATAATTGATATATTTGTTGTAACGCTACTTATATGCTTACGAAATGACATTAGCTATCCTTATTTCTCGAGCATCTTGTTCAATAGCAACAAGTGGGTTTAAGAAGTTAAAACGTTATGTTACACTAATTTTGGCACTTATATATGCACATCTCATAAACAATACACTCATAGCTTGCGTATCCTTGAGTAATTCATAGTTATTGTAGTAAATTTTGGTACTCTTATAATATACTAATTAAAGTGTTTGGTAGTGAACAAGATGGTTTTCATATTGAATTATGAGTTGTTATATATCAGAATCTTAATTTTTTAGCCTTAACTTCTACAAAGCTCATTGCATTATGAATTACACTTAGTACTCCATCACATATTTATTGGATCTTATAATCAAATCCACTATCCTGGTCAAACTCATTGTCATGATAAAGTAATATTTTTCCAAAAGTTTAATGAGATTTACCAGATTAGTTAATACATGGACATAGTATGTCCAATTCATATATTCTAAGATATTAGAGCCTTCAGATCAATGAAATAGCTCCTCATCATTATAAGGAAACGATATTGCTTTCAACGTTGAACTATTAGTGGGTTTAAATCTTATGTCTCTTGCTTTAAGCTCATATATAGATATGCGAACTAATGATACGTAAATATCAAAACCCAGGAGTTGACTTAACTTAATTTCGACAAAAGTCATTGTATTATGTATCACACCTAGTATTAAAGTACATTTTCCTTAAATCCTAGAACAACTACACTGCCCAGTCAAACTCACCGTCTTCGTAAAGTAATGTTGTTCAGAAAAGTTTAACGAGGTTTACCAGTTTCGAAAGTATCTAATAGTCTTTTTAGAATTCGCATCTTCTTTGTCAGAGTTTGAGCTTTCTGATCGATAAAATCTTTTATATTTGTTGAACCGACTGTTTATCTCTCGCGTGATTTCAGTTCTAAAGAGACTTGTTTTATTGAATTTGAAAGGTTGTGAACCTCTTAAGAGCTTGGAATATCTTAAAAGCTTTATTTTTTTTCACAATGCTTAATACTCAACAAGTTTCAAGAGATTGTGAGAAAAATGGAAGTTAACTGAACTTTATTTGAATGAGATTACCATAGTTGATCTGCCAGTGTCAATCAAGCGCTTGAATGACCTAGCTACTGGCCGGAGGATCCACTAAATTAAACAAAACACGCCTGTACTACTCAAAGCACTTGATACAACTAGCATATACGTGCATTAATGCGTACCATTAACCAAATACATACCTCACACACCTACAAACTAATTTATGTCTCATACCAATGTTGTTGTGCACACACAAACATACTTGCAGCTCACTGTAACACATGACACGCACTTTAATAACTTGCTAACGCACGGACGAGACCAAATGTTTTCTTTATATCGGTGTCCTAAATCAAATATATATACTAGCCGACTTTCCCTTACCTGAAGACTTCTAGCACGATGATTAATTGCCTTTTGGTGACATGAATATATCTTAGGCAATACTTACTGGAAATTCTAGAGGGAAGTTTCTAAATTGTTGCTAGAGTTGATGATGACTCTCAATACTTTGTTTAATCTAGAAGAGTACTATAAGAAACTTTCAAGTATTTAAGGAATCATTTGTAGTTTGGTAGCTCAAACTCTCTATATCTCTCGGGCTGCTCATGTCTTGACAACTTGCTAGAGAACCTTGGGAGCTTGGAATGTTTGCAAGAACTTAATGCAAG
This sequence comes from Parasponia andersonii, assembly GCA_002914805.1. Taxonomy (NCBI): domain Eukaryota; kingdom Viridiplantae; phylum Streptophyta; class Magnoliopsida; order Rosales; family Cannabaceae; genus Trema; species Trema andersonii. Next base: position 14,660 of record JXTB01000227.1, on the reverse strand, counting down.
TGAAACTGCCGAAAGAAAAGCACCTTCCTCGATTTTGCTCTTGAGGTACCTCAAGCATTCATCTTTTTGTTGATGTAATGGCATGAGAAATAAGTCATGGCTAGCATGTTCTTACGTAGATATTTGTTATCCTCGGAAGGCTTAGAATCCATCCATCGCGGTTGACTAATTCCTGCTCAGGTTTATTCTCTTTGAAATAATTAAATTAAAGTAAATGCAGCCTACAAGAAGCGGAAAAATCCCCGATGACCTTTGGCACTTACATCCTCAGTAGAGCATACCAAATGGCATCTGTAAACTTTCTTAGCTAAGGGAACTTCACTTGATGGGTGTAGAAAACCTTCAGTCATTAACGCCGAAAATAATTCCATTCAGTCCATAATTGTAAATGCTTGTGATTGTGTTGCACTAAGAAGTTAAAATTTACATACTGCGCGGACTACGTATAATGGACTATGCTTTATAGATTGTTAAAAATGAAATGAGGATACATGTTTCAAAAAGTACAAGATTCCAATACCTGTATAACATATTTACCCATTGCTTCATACATCCTACGAGGTGTCTCTCTCCTTTTCCCTCTAACACATCCATTAAACATATTTCTTTTCTTTTTTAAGCAATATTTGCTAATTTGTTGAGAGAACGAGTGGAAAGCAAAAGGAAGGAAATATAAAATAATGAGTGGGGAAGGTTAGGATTCGTTTTTCATGTGCAACTAATTGGTAAAGATATAAAAGGAAAAGTCTTTCACTTGCTTCTCCATCACAGATTAATAAATATAACATTAATCTTATAAGATGATAATTTACCGAGTGATAGAATTTGAATTTTTTTCCTCCGGCACTACAACTCGTGATTGGTTGAGCAAGTCAAGTACTCAGTCTTGAACAACAAACCAATTACCTCCAGATTTGGATCAAAATGGTGCATGGATATGACTTGCTCTATGCGTTTGTTTAAGAAGTGCAAAAACAAGAAAATATGGATTCAACAACTTCTTGCAGCTCATAGTCAGGGATGTAGCATTTTTTTCTGTCATTTTGACATTGATAAAGATTGCCCAACCTTGAGAATTCTCTAGGTGGTTTCAAATATATAGATCAGAGAGAAGGGTCATACGTAGTTTTCAAGTACAAACCATGAGAATGGTTTGCCAGACACTTGAACGAAGGAAGTTATGTTGTAGCTCTGAAATTCATGACTATCCCTACGTGAGAGTGAAAATGTATTGGGAGGAGCGTCTAATACCCAAGGAAAATGTGGCAAAGTTCGTAAAAGACTCGTTTCCTGCTAATATTATCCTGTCGAAGATCATGCTAGCCATTGTCAAAAAACACTAGTTGTTAATGTAACGAAATTAATTAACCTATGTCAATGAGGTGGAATCTTAACGAGAGATAAAAGAATGATTAACACGATCAAATCCGTTGACGAAGAACATGATAGCACTTCGAGGGAGCCATCAGACGAAGCAGAAATTCAATTTTATTTGTCATTTTTAGGACATGGTAACCATGCATGACTCCTTGATTTTTTTGAGAGGAAAAAAAAGGGGGGTGGTCAACATATGCGGCAGCAGCCGCATTTAATCAACAAATATGGCAACATCCACAGCCCATGTGGAGGGAAAAAAAAAACAAAAGGAGATAGATGGGATTTATTGATCCGAGGAGGGGTGAGGGTTCACCGATAAATATCCCTCATCTCAACCTCATTTTGTATCTCATTTCAATATATTTCTTCTCCCATAAGAGAGAGTTTAAGCCTAAAAATTCCTCTTAATTCTTATTTTAGTTTTCCCCTTATTTATATAGAGAGTATTTTCTCCTATTTCAAGTTAGAGAGATTCATTTGTATTCTCTTTATATTTAGAGAGAAGTAAGTTGTAATCTCATTTTCATAGTGAAATTCTTCACTGTCTTGTCTGTAGACGTAGCCTAAATTAAGTGAATCATGTTAAATCTTTTGTCTGCCTTATCTTTTTCATTTTACCCAAATTTTCTCAACTCGTATTTTAGCTGTGTGTTGTCGCTTCCGTAAAGTCGATCTCCTAACAGTGGTATCAAAGCCATTGGTAGAGCACTGTTCACATATACGGTACTATTCACATATATGGTACTATTCATGTACACGATACTATTCACATATAATGAAATGGTAGTACTTAAACAAAAAAAATAGCGGCAAAATTCGATATTGAGAAGTTCAATAAGAACAATTTCTCTCTGTAAAAAATGAAGATAAAGGCAATCTTGAGAAAAAAAAATTGCTTAGCAACAATTGAAGAAAGACCTACTGAGATTACTGATGATAAAAGTGGGACGAGATGAATGGTAATGCTATTGCTAACTTACATCTGGCGCTAGCAGATGGAGTCCTGTCGAGCATAGAAGAGAAAAAATCAGCCAAGGAGATATGAGATACATTGATAAAGCTGTATCAGGCCAAGTCATTGCACAACAAAATTTTCTTGAAGATAAGGCTTTACACCATTTGAATGGTAGAATCAACAATAGTGACCGACCACATCAATACCCTCAATACTCTTTTTTTGCAGCTCACAGCAATAGAGCATAAAATAGAGGATAACGAACGTGCAAAAATCTTACTTCAAAGTCTACCTGATTCATATGATCAACTCATCATTAATGTCACCAGAAATGTCACAACACTAGTTTTTAATAATCTTACAATTGTTGTTCTTGAAGAAGAAAATTGGCATAAGAATAAGAAAGAAAGATCGGCAAGTTCACAGCAAGCAGAGGCTTTGAGAATGAGAGAGAGATTAACAAAACGTGACCCCAATGGGAGTTAGAATCATGGTAAATCAAAGTCAAGAAGTAAGAAAAATGTCAAATATTATCATCGTGGCAAGAAAGGGCATATCAAAAGGGAGTGTTGGCAACTCAAGAAGAATAGAAATTCCAGAAAGAAGGACCCCGAGTCATCAAATGCTCAAGAGAATATGGCAAGTACTTCAATAATGGAGAAATACTCTACAACGAATCAACAATAATTTCTAAGGAAAGATGGTAGCTTACTGATGTTTGTTAGTAGATTCAGGAGTAACATGATACATGACTTCTTACAGAGAGTAGTTTCACACATATGAACTTGTCTCTGGAGGATCTGTGTTCATAGATAATGATCATACTTTGGAGATCACTGGGATTAGTACCATTAAGATGAAGATGTATAATAGCATTATTCGTACCATTTAAAAGGTGCGACATGTGAAGGGCCTAAAGAAGAATCTATTGTCTTTGGGACAATTAGATAACCTTAGTTGCAAAACTCGTGTCGAGAATGGGATCATGAAAATTATGAAGGGCACGCTTATAATAATGAAGGCAAAAAAGATCACAGTGAATATGTACATAATTAAAGGAGATACACTGATAGAAGCGAAAGCATCAGTTGTTTCAACAAATTTCGGAAAAGAATCAATGATGATGTGGTATCGTAAGCTCGGTCATATATCTGAACGAGACTTAAAGATTCTCTCTGAATGGAGGTTACTTCTTGGTCTCACAAAAGGATCTTACCCTTTTGTAAGCATTGTGTCACAAGCAAGTAGCATAGATTAAAATTTAGCACATCTAGTTCTAGAAGTAAGAAAGTTCTAGACTTGGTTCACTCTGATATTTGGCAAGCATCGATGACGTCCCTAGGAGGAGCTAGATATTTTGTATCTTTTATTGATGACTACTCTAGGAGATGTTGGGTGTATCCTCTCAAGAGAAAGGCAGATGTGTTTTCAGTCTTCAAAATATTCAAAATACGGATAGAGCTTAAATTTGAAAAGAAGATTAAGTGTTTGAGGACGAACAATAGAGGAGAATATACAAGAGATGAATTTTATAACTTCTGTCAATAAGAAGGTATCAAGAGACAGTTTATAGAAGTGTACACTCCTAAACAAAATAGAGTGGTAGAACGGATGAACAAAACCTTGTTGGAAACGACAAAAGCAATGTTGAGAGCTGCAAGTCTTCCTAAGATATTTTGGGCAGATTCAGTCAAAATCGCATATTATATGATCAATTGATCTCCATCAACAGTGATTGATCTAAAGACACCGATGGAGATATGGACCGGTAAACCAACTGATTACTCTTGCTTACATACATTTGAAAGTCCTGTGTACGTGATGTACAACACTCAAGAAATCACAAAATTGGATTCAAAGTCCAGAAAATGTGTTTTCTTGGGATATGTTGATGGATTCAATGGGTATCGCTTATAGGATCTCACTGCCCATAAGGTTGTCATCAGTAGAGATGTGATATTTGCAGAGAATAAAATACAAGAGAAGAGAGACGATAGTAGACCAGAAACTACTCCAATTTAGGTAGAAAAGAATACCGAAGATTCAGATTCTTCTGAAGCAACACCAGAGTATGAAGTAGAAAAATTAGTCGAGGAAGAGGCTTCTGAAATTCATCGGTCAACTTGTGAGAGAATACCACTGGCATGTCACTCGAATTATGATAGTAACATTGCATATTATCTTCTGACAGTATGATAAAAATGATCAAGTGGAGTGGTATCATGCGAGATTGGTGGTAAAGGGATATGCTCAGAAAAAATGTATTAATTTTCACGAGATATTTTCACCTGTAGTTCGACTGATAACAATTAGAGTAGTTCTAGTGATGTGTGCTACGTTTGACCTACATCTAGAGCAGCTAGATATGAAAATTATTTTTCTTTATGGAGAACTAGAAGAAGAAATTTATATACTCCAATCAAAAGTTTTGCTAAAATAGGTAAGGAGAACTTGGTGTACATGTTGGACAAAACTATATATAGTTTTAAACAGGCGCCGAAGTGTTAATATAAAAGATTTGATTCCTTCATCATAAGCCTTAAGTACTATAGACTTAGTTCAGACAACTGCACATACTTTAGAAAGTTTGATAAAGATAGTGATTTCATTATCATATTATTGTACATAGACGATATGTTGGTAGTGGGCCCCAATAAAAGTAGAGTCCAAGAATTGAAAGCACAGTAGACTAGAGAATTTGATATGAAGGACTTGGAACCAACAAACAAGATTCTAGGGATGTAAATTCACTGAGACGGAAGCAACAGGAAGATTTGACTTTCTCAGAAGAATTATTTGAAGAAAATCTTGTGTCGCTTCAATATGTAAGATTGTAAGCCAATCTTTACTCCACTTCCCATTAACTTCAAGTTATCTTCCGATATGTGTCCTAGTAATGAAGTAGAGAGGAAGGAGATATCTCAAGTACCGTATGCATCAGTGGTGGGAAGCCTAATATTTGCTATGATATGCACAAGACCAGATATTACACAAGCAGTAGGAGCATTGGATTATTGTGAAGAGGATTCTGAGGTACATCAAAAGAACCTCAGATGCTGTATTATGTTATGGAAGATTAGAATTTACTTTCAGAGGATATATTGATTCAGATTTTACGGGTAATCTTGACAAATAAAAATCTACTATAGGCTATGTGTTTACTCTTGCAAAATAAGTTGTAAGCTGGGTTTCAAAACTGCAAACTGTTGTGCCTTTATCTACAACAGAAACAGAATACATAGTAGCTACACAAGCTTGTAAAGGGGCTATTTGGATTCAAAGGTTATTGGAGGAGCTCGAACACAAATAAGAAAAGATTTCTCTGTTTTATGATAGTCAGAATGCCTTGCACATTGTAAGGAATCCAGCCTTTCATTCCAGAACAAAGCATATAGGTGTTCAATATTATTTTATTCGAGAAGTAGTAAAAGGTGGAAGTGTAAACATGTTAAAGATACACACTAAGGAGAATCTAGCAGATGCTTTAACTAAACTAATCAACACTGATAAGTTCCAATGGTGTAAATCCTCATATGGCCTTGCAGATACATAAGCAGCATAAAAAATTGACAAGCGAAGAAAAGAAAGATTTATCAAATGTAAAGATATGATTAAAATCAAAGTTTTTAAATAGGAGAATATAGTCAACATATAAGGCAGTAGCTACATTTAATCAACAAATGCGGCAGTAGCTACAACTTATGTGAAGAAAAAAAAAAGGGATAGATGAAATGTATTGATCTGAGGAAGGGTAAGGGGTTTACCTATAAATACTCCCCACCTCAACCTCATTTTGTATCTCATTTCAATATATTTCTTCTTCTCTTAAGAGAGAGATTAAGCCTAGAGATTCCTCCTAATTCTCACTCTAGTTTTCTCCTTATTTGTATAGAAAAAATATTTTCTCTTATTTCAATAGAGAGAGATTCATTTGTACTTTCTTTGTATTTAGAGAGAAGTGAGTTGTAATCTCTTTTTTATAGTAAAATTCTTCATTATCTTGTCTGTGGACATAGTCCAAATTAAGTGAACTACGCTAAATCTTTTGTGTCTTATATTTTTCGTTTTACTCAAATTTTTTCAACTTGTATTTTAACTGTGTTGTCACTTCTGCAAATCTGATCTCCTAACAGTGGGAAATTTTATTCCAAAGAATCAGCCGATACAAGTGAAGAGATAAAAAAAAACAAGCTAAAATCAACCTAATTTTATCAAAGTTCCAATCAAAAGCTGAGAACGCTGGAAAATGGGCCACTATGTTTCCAGAACACAAGACATGATGACAAGCATCATTCCTAGCACTAGATAAGAACTTTCTAATATCAACAATAATAGGATAAAGAGGTGACATGTACTATTCTAAGAGGCAGCTTCCAAAGAATCGGTCTCAATTTCAGAGATGCAGAGACCACGAGCAGCAGCAGTTCTAAGTCCTTCAAGGAGAGCCACAAGTTCACATTTCAATACAGAGAACTCCACTCCAACCCCAAGTACCAATGAAACCCGATCCAGTTCTAATGGTCACATCCGAATTACACCCCCATGCATGACTCCTTGATTTATGATTATTATTCTTAAGAAAAAAATTAGCCTCGAACCTGGACATATATTTAATGTGGTTGTAAATATTATGTATGGACATACGACTGTGACCTTTTAATTGTACATTTAGACAAATATATAGGAAATATGGTGTATGTTAATTACTTCAAGGGAAAAAGGAACACAACCAATTGTTTCAGTTTTAATGTTTTCGTTAGCATTAGAGATGAAAATTGAAACAATAAAATTCCACTCTAAGTAATTTATACCCTACGGCGTGTTTGGGAAAGGTACGGGGAAGTGTAAACAAGTATAGAAAAGCTTCAAATTATCTGATCCCATCTCTTCCACTGGTTCAAGCAAAGAAGAATAAACAAATGGACCGTCGTCCCATAAGATAGCTGAATTAAAGCTCCCTTGGTTGCAAAGTATGGCATTTGTATTACCCTATAACATCTTCAAGTTGCAAAGGCCTTGTTGAACGTGGAACTTTTACTTGGCACCAAGCAACTTAATTGTTCAGAAAGCAGAGAAAACATAAAAAGACAACAAATGAATCAGAATGTCACAAGCTTGGAATATATAGCCTGTTTTTATGACAAAAACACCTTATTATCGTTTCTGATATCTTCAGTTCAGCATCCAAACTGACGGGTTTCCATTGCAAAGGGGGCTAGTATCCGCAGCAAGTGATTCTCCACAATGTCCCTTATTATCCCATGATTGTAGAAGTATCTAGATATAATAAACATCGAGGAAACTAAGTCATACGCTCTCACAAAAGAATTCAAGTGTAAAAGTGATCACCAGTTGGTAAAGAGAAGTACCCTTCATTAGTCCACAACCCTCGGTGTCAAAATCTTCGGAGAATATTAATTGCTAGCCTTGATCAGAGGTCCAATAATAAGATTTTCCACTAGCTCCTTTACCGAATAGAGGTCTGTCCTGAATATCTGATCCTCTTCCTAGGCAGTGCTTAAGGGCTTTTAATAAAGAAGCAGAAGATTCTGACAAACTTGTACATTTTACAGCATCTGTGAATATGTTTGGAGAGAGTGACAGAAGAGTTCCTAAATAAACAAGGCACTTGTGGAACGTGATGAATAGTGTTGACAACAATGATCTTGCTCCCCTTAAATTTTTATCGTCATGTATGCCCAAGCACAAATTACATCGTGTCCATTAGTTTCCTGTCTAGCTCTGCAAATTTCTGCGAACTTGTTCCGTCTTTTTGCCACTTTGATACCGAAAGAATGAATGTGTAGTATGCAAGCAAGTGCAGAAAGTGAAATGCATTATGGGAACTTGGACTATAAACAATACATACAATATATAACAAACTTTCACCAAAGAAATGACAAAAAGAAGGGAGAAAAAGAGCTGAATTTCACCTTCCATCAATTGTGTAAGCAAGGGTCCTACTAACCATATTTCGAAGCTCTACATCAGTCATATGATCTTACTTTGCACATAACCAAATGCAGTAAAGTGCTGCAACAATGTCAATCTCAGTTAAATTATGTAATGAATTTCACAAGACATTCCTCAACAGATTTCATATGAAGAAATTGTAAGAAAAAAAAAATATAGAAGAGAAAAACCTTGGAGAAGGCAGTCCTCGTAATAAACTGAAAAAAGTGCGGGAAATATCTTTACCAGGTTCTCACTATTGTCCAAAAGCTGGCTGTTGTTTCCACTGGATTCTCCCTCATAAATAGGTCTTCTCATTTTTCAAATGGTGTGGGATTTCATAGAGGCTGTTGTTTCTTTTGAGTAAGGTCCATCAAAGAGGGAAAGCACATCCCAATTGTTCTCTTGAATTCTTCTACATCTTGGAGGTACAAGAAACAGCAACCACACTTCCAAGCCAGGGCTATCACTACTAAGTTTAATTTCTATGTAACTTTCCCGTTTCAAAGAACCCGCAAATAGCCAAAAAAAAAAAAGGCAAGTAGATTAGACAAATGAATCCACTGAGATGTTTCCAAGTAAATTCCTCTTTCACCAAGTTCAACGTGGGCATCAAATCACAATCTTCATTCACAATGTGAAATCTACACTGAAGGTTGACTAATAATTCTGCACCCGTATTGTCAAGAATGATAGCTCGATGCTCATGGACTGAAAAGGCTACACATATTAGAAATTCTAAGGAATTATTTCAATTATGCAGATTTCCATCTCAAGGCGGATGAATGAAAGAATACGAGCTCGGTTGCTATGCGTTGAGGATAGAAGAGAGCTTGAACTAGTAAAAAAAGAGCAGAGCACTCCATGTTTTGCATCTAGACTGGACTAGTTGAATAAATAGGGAGATTCCAGAACCTCTCTGAAAGCTTTCCAACAACTGTAAAAACAGAGGAAATGATCAGTGAGTTCAATACGCATCATTCTCATCCACCAAAGATTTTCACTTTTACTTGTTATTACTTTCAACAAAAATCAGTTTTGCTAAAAACCAATAAATTAAAGCTTGATTACATAAAAGCTCTCTCAAATGAAAGCGGTAGGACTAGAAAACTTGGAGGAAATCCTATAAAATTCAACTGAACCAGAGGTATGCATGTTACGCATAGAAATGACAAAAACCAGACGAACCTACTAAAAATAAGCCTGTTTGGAAGATCTTTAGTTCAGAGTTTTAAAAGAGTAACCTGGAGAGTGAAAGTTACTTTTCTGGTTACTCAACTCTTCTAAAAAGCAAGTAAACTTTAGCGGTGTGTAGTAAAACGCAGTAAGCCAACTAAATGGAGGCTACAATAATCTAAGTTGCCCCAACTCTTGCAAATGATAATAACAAATTAACGTAATTTTCTGACTTTAGTCATAGCAAATAAAGGTAATATTCTGATTTTAGTCATAGAGTCATTTATGAGAAAAGGTACTCGCATCCTCCAAAACTGGGGCCTTAGTTCAACAAATTTCTCTCTCAGTATCCTATTCACTTCACCAACATCACAGGCAAGCGTCCAATATGAATCATGGACTCCTTCCTGCAATCAACCATAGGTATTAAATGTTAGAACATAAAGGCATTGGTAAATCTTCGTGGGGCTATAAGATAGAGGAACAGACTGATTTAACAGAAACCTGCAAACTTTAACCCTGCTTTTTTGCAGGCAATAGCAGTCATTATCATATGGGAACCATGAAAGGAGTGAAGTGGGGAAGGCTGTCCTCTACCGCTTAAGCATTACTATATAATTCAAAAAAAGTTTGTGATTAAAAAACTTACGATATCGATAGTGATTAAACTAATTAACTACTCTAAGGAGTTCTCTTCTACATCACTGAAGTAGTTTTCCAGTTGCAACCTAAAATACATAGTCACTAAACTGTAGGCAACTTTTCTCTCCACCGGAAGTAAACCCAAGAAGTTCCTACCTTTCTATTTTTAAGGGGGGAAAAAAAAAAAGAAGAGGATGGAGAAAGTCCTGGATGAATTAATATGTCGATAATGTGTGGATAGAACTGTTAAAGATCACGATAAAAGTATAAAGTAGCTTTATCTTAATGAGAATAAGACCTGAGTTGGTCTAGATCCAGATTGAAATCCAAGTATAAATCACCACAACCTCTAATTATGTACATAAGACTAATAAGATAAAAAGAAAAATGGTTGACAAAAGATACCTTTATCAGTTTCTTGCCGTAACAACACCTGAAGGGAAGTCTTTATCTGAAATCCCAAGGTTATTGTCAGTTGAGTATAAAATTGCCAAGATAATAGGAGATATATGCCTAAAACAGAAGCTCTAGAAGGTCATTAGGAATTTGAACATTACAAGATGTCTACTCTGCCTAATTGCTGATATGGTTGAATAACCAGAAGTCCAAGAGGAGTTGTCCACTGCACTGCCTGATTCTCTGGCGCAATCCCCTGTACATTTTGATGAACAAATTCAGTTATAGGTAGCCCAATTATTAGACTAAACAACTACTAGAAAATGCTTACACCTGTAAGCAACGCTAGCTTAAAGCCTTTTACTCTAAGAGCAATAGAATCAAATGCTCCTCTGTCATCCTCTCAGCAACCACAATAATGCAACAGACTCCCCATACACAAAAATCTAAAATAACATATGTTTGTGTGTGTGTGTGTATGAATGAGGTAATAGGCGATGGGGAAAATATCCAAAATTCTAATGCGTCTAGATACAGAACTCTATAACTAGAAAGTGAAGTCTCTAATCAATATGTTCAAAATAATTTGGCTCCGCATAGTTATAGAATAATGAGATAAGGAGGAAGTAGGAGCCAAAGCTAATGCCTCTAAAAGAGAGAGAGAGAGAGGATTCCATGGACTCCAAAGAATGAGAGACAGAATTCTACATATTCCAATCTGAAATACAAGACTACCCCACAACCAACGTAACGAAAAGCTTCCACAGTTATGGCATTAACAGGATTTTTCTGACAAATCCCGTAAAGAAACTTCTCTGACTGAGCTAAACTCAGCATAATGCTTATGCATATCTGGCAGTCAATCAGAGGCCTAAATCTGAATAAACGGCCTACTAATGGGGCTGTAATCAATCTATCAGGGCGTCGAAGTTATCCTAGCGGTGCAAATTAAAGGACTAATAGTCGATTTTACATCACAATAATTCACTAGAATTACTAATTACTACAATCAACTAAATGCACTAACATTAAAATCTACCTAGAATAAAAGACCTGTCCAGAATTCTACCTAGAAACCCAACTCACATCAAATCTTCCATCAAAGATCAGAACTCTATACTATGTGACTGTACTTAGCTTAAGAAGCTATTAATTTTAGTATTAGGCTTCAAATAAGTCATACCTTGGCACAGCCGCCAAGCCAGCTCATAATGCTTCTTACAGTTTCAAACATCTCTTCTAATGCTGTCAACGTAGTCTGCTCATGTGGAAACAAGTTACAATTCTCATTAAAACACACATAAATGCATGCACCTTCACACAAGATACAGATTATTCACTTGCTTTTGCCGTGCATAGCAAGCTGCAGCAATGGACTTGTAGACGCATACTATTTGTTCAAAACTGCTGAATTTCATTACATTGCTCGTATAAAAGATGGAGTCTGCACTTGGTTGCCCATAAGCCAGAGATTTCTCTTCCAAATGAAGCCCCCACGAGACTGCATTGCTTCAGTTTCCCTGAAAACCACAAAAGGGGTATAGAGGACAGCCAAACGAAACCTCCCGAGAAATAGCACTTGAATTCTTCATTTTTGGTTCAGTAAGTGTGGACTGTGGAGAAGTTCTAGTCCACCTCTATCTGATTCCAAATGACAATTAAGATAATAAGAAATATAAAAAGCTTCATTTGAGAGAAAGAGAGATATTATTGGATTTTTTTGAGGAGAAAGACTAAAATTTGGGATTCAATCCAAGTTGGTATGGGTGTTAGACTAGTAACGAACCTTGAATCTTCTGAAATAAGTTGAATTGAGAAGCAGGGCCCTACTCTGGTTCTTGCTTATACAAGCAAATTCTAGGTCCCTGCAGCAATCAACATGGAATTGTTATATTAAGATGAGAGAGTTAACTGATGTGGACTTACACGTTTAAGGTTGTTTAAGCAGGAATTTCACCTTTGAGAACAGAAAAGATATTGCTCTCTCAAGTTTCAGCTTCACTGTGGATTTTTCAGCTGCATTGCTCTCACAGTCTCACAAGTCTCTGAGAATTGCCAGAGCGCAGTCAACTACCGCTTTCACAAAACATGTCAAATCTCTCTCATTTACTAAATGATGATCCCGCATACACCAATCCTTACATGATCTTGGAAAGTAGTCAAAAAAGAAAAAAAAAGCCATAATTTGCTCAGAGACTGATTCACGTGAAACAGAAGATAGTCTCTTTGAAGGGAAAACAGTGACATACTTGCACTAGTGAGAACATCAACAGTGAGAAAAGGAACCTTTGAATCCATATTGTCAAGTGGAACATTTGGTGGCTGATTGAAAATAACGTACACAGACCAATTCCTACCCATGTTTTATAATCATCACTTGATTAGTTCGGAAGAGGGGTAAACTACTACCAGGCGACTCGAGCAATGATCACTACAGATTGCAGTTACTAAGATCCAACGATGTCAAGGAGAACAAATGACTTGAAAATGAATTAGGCAACTGCTGACAACTGATGGATTCACAGCAGCATCCCGGTAACAATCAAGAAGACAAAACTGTTATTTCCAAAATAGTTCTCCAATGCAGCTGTTAGACATGTTGAATTGAGTTCGAAAAGTTTATCTGGGTGAAAATATGGTGGAAACGATTTTTATGGGACATCTATGCCATTCCCCGCAAAAGAAGCTTTTTGCTTTTTCTTTTTTTTTTTTTTTTCTTAAATCTCTTTTTAGACGTATATACGTATGGACCCAAAATTCTATAGGGGTCCTAAATTTTCTAAAATAATGTTACTTTTTTTAAATTAAAAGTATATATACACATGGACCCAAATTCTATACGGGTCCTAAATTTTCTATATTCATATTTATTTATTAATGTAGGATCTTTATATCTGTATCTGCACAAAAAAGAAAAAAAAACGACAATAAGTACGAATTTCTAAAAGACTAAGACTAAGACAATAATGTTGATAGCTAAACTTAAAAAGCATTGAGCTCAACATTCTTTTAAAACAGTTTGATTAGTAAAATGAAAAACAAATAGTGTACTTGTAAAATAATCATAGGGTCCATACCTACGTCATTATTTAGGATGAAAGGCTGGAACAGCGCTCAAAGAAAGGTATACAAGAGCAGCAATAAAAGCCAAAACTGACCAAGGCCTACTGAAATGCTCTCGAGCGAATTGGGTAATCCGTGATTTGTATCTTTGATTATAGTGCTTTAGTAATTCCTTATAGACCTCCTGATAAGAGTTATATTCTGTTTTACAAATTATTATGTATAGTTTTAAACAGATCAACAACTTCTGCATCACTTTTTAGATGAGTCCGAAAGACCTTAGTTGTTCTTAATTCTCGAACATCTTGTTCAGTTTCAATTTGTGAGCTTAAGAAGTGGAGATAAGAAGTTACTCCATACTCATTTTCGCAATCATCTACGGACATCTCAAAAGCAATCATGTTCCACAACTTACATTTCGTTGACTTGTTTATAATTAGTGCAGGAAGTTTGAGTATTCCTGTTATACCCATGTGTCTGGTAGTGAATGAGACCGCTTTCATGCTCGAAGAATTGAGTGGGCTTACATGTTATCCCTCTAGCTTTAAGTACCTGGAAAACGACACATGATTGTTAAAACCTAAAACTTTCTCAACCTTTACTTGGCTCTTAGAATCAACTCCATTGCTTTTGTCAAACTCTATCATCATATAGTAATGTTGTTCGGAAAAGATCAAGGAGATGTACCGGATTACCAACTCCATGTGACATGTTCTTTTCAGGATTCAAATTTCTTACGTAGGGAGTTAGAGCATTCCAATCCATAAAGTCCCTTATACTTGTTAAAAGGATGTCTTTCCTCTTACTATCCTCCAACCATATCAACTCTTTATGTACGAAACTATCCATAAATTGTAAGATTGCACACCCATCTACAAATAACATCCTAACAAAAGTGTCATCTTCGTAAGTCTTAGTTATGTCTTCATCAAAGCTATTCTTCAATTCTGTTAAGAAAATGCTTCAGGACTGAAACATGTCCACGTATGTGTGTCAAAGTTTGTTCCTGTTTTTTAAGAATTAGTTATTTTGCCATTCATGCTTTGTAATCATGGAGCAAGTTTAGGATCATGTTGTTAGTGGGTTGTTATTTTTTAAC
>JXTB01000226.1:481369-645466 GCA_002914805.1 Parasponia andersonii | reverse complement strand
TTAAACACAATATAAAGGCAAAGTTGGAAGAGCATAAAGGAGCTTGGCCAGAGGTACTCCCTGAAGTTTTATGGGCTTATCGCACCACTCAACAAACAACTACTGGAGAAAGTCCATTCTCTTTAGCTTACGGATATGAAGCAATGGTTCCAGTTAAAATTGGTGCGAGCTCTCTACGACGATCAACCTATGAGCAAGATCGTAACAAAACACTAATGACGATTGAGCTCGATCTTTTAGAAGAAAAGCGCGAGCAGTCTCAGCTTCGAATTGCATCATATTAACAGCGCACTGCTCGATATTATAACTCTAAAGTCAGACGAAGAGGATTTGAAGTTGGTGACCTTGTTCTTCGACAAGTCCTACCTAATAATAAAGAGCACGGTGCTGAAGTATTTGGACCCTCTTGGGAAGGACCGTATGTTATTGATATCTTCATTCGACCTAGGACATATAAGTTAGCTCGCACTGGCGGATAAAAGATCGAGCATGCCTAGAATACAGAACAACTTCGTCGCTATTATTAGTAAATCTTTATGTATTCGTCATTTATCAATAAAGATATCTACTTATTCGTCATTCGTCATCATCAATAAGGGTGTCTCCTTATTAATCATTTGATTTGGTACCTTTTATAGTTTTATGGCAGTCTTCGAACACCATAAGACTCGGGGGGCAATGGGATCAAAATATTATCTCCTATTTGCTTCCTAAGGGACTATGCAAAATGTCCATTTAGAGGGGTCGGAATTTTGGGTTGTCGAAATATCTAAAATTCCTTTAAATCTTAGGATTTTCTCCTCGCTTCATGCCTTAGTATATTGTATTACGTAATTTCCCTCCTCGAACAACAAAGTAACTAAGCGAAATGCTCATCGTTCGATATGATATATTGCTATGTTTATATTTTGCTATGGAACTTTTGAAAAACAGTATTGAGTTTGCATCACTCATACTTGCTGTTTTCTTAAGTGACCTAACCTATCCTAACACAACCATTTTAAGTGTGTTGGATTCGAATCGCAATAGTGTACTGATCGGTCACCTAGTGATTGACTACTTGGTTAAATTAATTATCTTCTATATTACGACTTAGTGTTTTGATTGTTTTGCAGGAATAAATATATGACAGGAAAGCATTCGTTTTAAAAAAAAAAAAAGCTCGCACCTGTATGCAAGCAAAGAAATACAAATAAGAAGGGGACCAAACCCGTATTGTTCTGAAATTAAAAAATAAAAGAACACAATTTTTAGGGTGATGTGCTCGCTCAACCATCTCTAGTTTTAGTAGCTTCTGCTTCCCTCCAACTTTGGACAAGCTCTTCACCAAAAATGGAAAAATCAAAGTCCGGATGCTCGCAGAAGATGTTATATATAATAGTCGATGAGGCGATATCACTGGCTTTCTCTTCGAGCTCTTTGACTTCAGTAGCCTTGAACACTTTAATAGCCTTGTGAGCTGCCTCTGTCGTCGCCTCCTTTATGCGATCCAGATGCTCAGAGATAGTCTTTTCGAGCTCTTTAATTTTCTCCTCGAGCTTCTCCTTTTCAAACTTCTCCTTGGCCATACCTTCGAGCAGCTGCTACCTCTCTAAATCGAAGGCTTTTCTCTCTTCCTCGCGAGCCTTCTCTGAGTCCTCGAATGCTTGGGTTATCTCTTCGACTTTTTCCAAACACTCAAGGACTGGGTCATGCATCAGGACAGCAGCTGCAGCAGTCTGAAAATATAACACATCAATACCAGAAAAATGCGTTGAAAAGAGAAAATAGAAGATGCTTACATTCGCCAACATCCTCTTCGCAGAACCGAAGGCAATCTTGGCTGATCGTCGCTTCATCCGCTCCCAGCTATCTTCAGAAGTGAAGCGATCAATGAAGGCTGCACTCATACCAGCCTTCTCCGGTAATTGGTTAAGGAGTATGAAAAGCTCCTCGC
Organism: Parasponia andersonii; assembly: GCA_002914805.1. Classification (NCBI taxonomy): domain Eukaryota; kingdom Viridiplantae; phylum Streptophyta; class Magnoliopsida; order Rosales; family Cannabaceae; genus Trema; species Trema andersonii. The sequence continues at coordinate 643,530 of JXTB01000226.1, read as the reverse complement.
CTTTATCAACTTATTTCGGTTCCGAAGAAGTGACAGTCTCCTTGGATGGATCGGGATGGCTCGCAGTTTGAGGCTGAGGAGGAGGCGAGCTTATCGGGATATCCTCGAAGGCGACTTTTCATTTCTTGGAAGTGTCGACCTTCTCTTTCCCTTTTGACGTCGATGGAGGTGTGCTCTCTGGCGTCTTGGATTTTGCCATTGACCCCAGAGTGGAAGGCAGTGCTCGTAGTCTGCTACCAATAACCATTTCTATACAGATGTGAGTCAGCATGTGAGGTGACATAATATGATGATAAAGGAAAAAGAAAAAATAATAATTACCTTCTTGCTGTTGAGAAACTGGTGGTGGTATAGTTTCTGGAGATGATGGTTCCGAGGTTGTAGGGGTGGCAGGTGCTTTTCGCTTCCTAGGTTTGGAAGACGAGACACTCTTTTCCGTCTACTTCCTCGGCTTCTTCTTCTTCGAGCTCGAGGGTCTGGTCGAACGGACAGTGGAATCCGGGAATGCGGCTCCCCTTGGAAGCAGACCGCAAGCGACTAAGTTCTTCGAAGTCCCAAGCTTCTTCTAATCGAATTCTTCAATCGGAAGGTTGTCTATTCTGTACATCCTTGCGAGCTGTTCTCTGGAAAGTCCAGGCCGTTCCCTATTATCTGCGATGACATATAAGTGCGATCAGAATAATATGATTATACAGAAAAGGCGATAAACTAAAAGCTACCTATCAGGATTCTGAAAGAAGCCATTATTCGCATAGTCAAAGTGAAAAAATAAATTTTTTTATTTTCTCATGTTGTTGCGAATCCCGTAGATAGTTTTTATTGTTTGGTTTGACCACTTGCTCGTATAAAAGAAGCCGAAATCTGATGGGTTTGATTTCACTTGGTAAAACCAAGCGAACTCTTCAGGAGTGGGGGATTCTAAGCCTAGTTTATGGTATAGTATGTACAGACCTACCATGTATCTATAAGTGTTTGGAGTTAATTGAAAGAGAACGACTCTATAATAATCGACGATTGATTTTATGTAAGGATGAAGTGGGAGGTGGACACTGCATTTGAGAACCGCTTCAGAGAATGAGGCAATTCCGCGAGATGGTGTATGTTGTTGATTGAACTCCATGGGAAGGCAAAGAGGGATGGCGTTCTTGTAGTTGCACACGATCTTACTGAGCCTGTTCGTGGTGTAGCTCGTTCTTATATTGGTACATGACCAGTCTCCCTCTACATATTGATAACCCGTTACGAACGCAGGGGCATCTCTGATATGCCGGGGCCATTGGTCTTAAGGAAGGTCGCCTATGCGAGGATTACTTTGCCTGACTCTGGTTATCTCAACTTTGGGTTCTGGCTCAAGATAATCTTCGAGGTTTATGGAGCTAATGCTGGTATTAGAAGATTCTCCTAAGAATGCATTCCCTTCCCTAAAATCCTCACTACTAGATATCTGAAAGGAAATATGGATGGATTTAGTCCTATGCGAGCATCAGGGGTCTTAGCTATATGCGAGCATTTTTGGGGTTTCATCCTAGGATTGCATCAACAAGCTGCTCATCGAATTTTTTCTAATCGATCTACGGATTCATAAAAATTGTTCGAGTAGTTCGTTATTAAAAAAAAAAAAAAAAACTCTTTCATGAGTTCATCTCTGTCAGTCATCTAAAAGAAAGTATTCTATAAACTAACGAATGGGATCTGAAAAATTCTCATTCCAGTCCATCCGAGTGTGAGACGAGTTTTCATTCAGGATATATAGGCTCTATAATTGGATTCAATTTCTAGAAATAAAATCTGTAAATGAGTTTTCTGGACAGAAAATAATAAGAGAGAGCGAATATATACTAACTTTTCTTCGAAAACAGAGGGATCGAGATGTAGTCTGAAAGATTGCAATGATAGCTTCGTCGGAGAAGATGCTGAAAGTTGTACGAGCTGAAGAATAAGATAACGCCGAAAGAATTACTTTGTGAATGCTTCAAGTTTCGAGAGAAATAGCAGACGATAGGATTTTTGAAGAGGAGGTGGATTAGTTTTCGATATATATGTCTCGAGCATCGTCAAATCACAGTCGTAGATCAAGGTATTTAATTTTTAGATCCAAAGGCTGAAGTTCACGCAGAATTTGATTTTCCGAAATTAAATCGGTATCTTTTCAAAATTTGAAACGATTTGATTTAAGACAATTATTGGCGTCATTGCTATCATTGTTTCTATTTAAAAAAGAAAAAGAAGGAAAAAGTCTCCTCGAGTTGTGCTATTCTTCTTACAAAAGGTGATACGTGGTTTCATCTGTCAGAAAAAGGTACACGTGATCTTGAAAAGGTGAGATTTGAGATCTGACAACTCTTCAAAGGTCTCAAGTTTAAGTCGTGACATCGCATTTTTTAAACTCACATTTATAGTAGAAGGAAGCTCTATTTTGTCCTTAAGAACTAATGGAGCTGGGGAGCAATTGTTGTGCGGTCTAAAATCCTATATATTGGTCAATACCAAAAAGGGAAAAGTTGACCAAATAAACATGTCAGGTCGCATGAGTAAGATTAAGTGCGACCTCCTTCGAAAGAGTTAAGTGCGACCTCTATCGCATAAGTTAGTGCGACATTCCCCGAAAGAGTTAAGTGCGACCTCCACCGCATAAGTTGGTGCGACCTCCTCCGAACGAGTTAAGTGCGACTAGAATGAAAAAGAAACTAGACTAAGTTTCGTCAAACAGGTAACCTACAAAGAAAGGGAAATAAAAGTTTCTCTTTAAAGATCGACCAGTCATATCATTTAAGTTATTACTCAGTTACATTGTTACTCGGATTGTCTTTTTTAATTATACAGTTACCCATTCTCACAATGGGGAAACATTGAGCTATCCTCACCTATATAAAGGGAGTTCAATGTTTCAGTAAAGGGACTTTTTGATCTTTAATCTTTTGGATCTTTTGGGAACTTTTTAAACTCTTGCTTCTTCTTTCCGGATAACACATTGTAATTTTGAGCTCTTGTAATTCTCCAGAAAATAGTAAAAAATCAGTGGATGTAAGCTCATCTTTTTTGGGGCTGAACCACTATAAAATCTTTGTCTTTTTATTTATTTTGATTAATTAACTTTTTTTACACACAAGTCATATTTTGTAATTTTTCTAAATTTATTGTTGATAAAACCTCCATCAACAGTTGCTTATTGCAATGTCTAAAAATGTGCCAAAATTGGGCAGGGACAATAAATATTTAAATGTTAACTAATGCATACCTAGTTAAAGGGTGTTAAGAAATTAGTTGGTCGATTTGACCAACATTTATTGTGAACTAATAAAACACGGTTATGTTATGATATAGCACGTAGATCTAAATGTTTCGGGAGTAAAAATTATTAAAAAAATAATAATAATATAATAGTATACATCACTGACCAATTCAACCAATTATGAACTATTAGGTTGTCTAATTGGTTTGTGCTGTCCAATAGTTAACAATAGTCACAACACTAACATGATGTATGTCTGTGTGTATATATATATATATACACATATATAGCAGCTGCAGCAGTCAGGAATAAGCCTTAAAAGCTTAATAATTTAGCATATCTACTCAAAGGCTTTCTCACAACAGGGGAAGTTTGGTTCTGCTCCTTTCTCACAACAGGGGAAGTTTGGTTCTGCTCCTCAAAGATTTTAGATTCTATAGTCTCTGTAAAGAAAATATTACATCAATATTAAAATTTGAAAAAGAAAAAGGATATTGATTGTATCTCTTTCCCTAATCATTCCTTCAACCTGCCTTTCTTTCGAGTTAAAAACCAATCTTTTTCCAATCACAGATCACAATCTCTCTCTCTCTCTCTCTCTCTCTCTCTCTCTCAAAGTGCAATCCAATGGGCTGCATGGACCTATACAACTGTCATCTTATATAGAAGGAAAGCTGCACAAAGAAGTAAAACATGTACAAACCCCTTTGTGTTTGCTCCTTTTCCTACCCGCTGACACCAATTATTCTTTTAGATTAGATTCTCCTTTTCTTCTTTTTATATCTTCTTTTTTTTTTTTTTCCTAATTTCCCTTTATAAATATGTATTTTATACTATACTCTGTATAATGGACAAATTATAGTTTTTCTTTCCTCTCTTTCTAGTGTCTTCCACAGAAACCCCTACTCACTTAGACACTCAAGGGTTCCATATAGGCTTTGAAAAAAGGAAAAGAGTGCATGTAATGCGAGAAGCAAGAAAAGAGGTTGCTTTTCTTGCTTTTACTTATTTTTACAGCTGATTCCCAATTATTATCATATAAATTATTGGTTCTTCTATTTTGCATGATCTTTACCGTATAACATATGTGTAATCATAATATTCCTTTCTTCTTTTAATCAATTATGTTATATAGTGCGACTCTTACATAATTAGTATTAATTGAATCCTTTTTCTCTTCAAAGTAAACCTATATATAGATTAACTCTCATCATGGTTAGGGTTGGTAAGTGGATATATTATTGATGCGCATAAATTATTATATGATTAGCTAAGATTACAAAATATCCAATGGGAGCGGTAAATCATGAAACATAAATAGATTAATATCTACGAATATACACAATATGACGAAAGATTCCCCAAAATAAACGAGTTTGGGGGCAAATGAAGAATTGGAAGAAAAGTCGATCTTAGATATATCAAAAGGTTGTCATCATGCACTTAAATTACTTGGCCTTCTCTTTCATCCACTAGAAGATGTCTTAGTCGTATTGAACAGTGACTCACGTTGCTATATTCAGCAAAGTTTGTAGTTGGAAAAGATCAATAGTAATGAAGACATTTTGGAAAAAGTTCAATTGATTAAACGACCTTGTGTAACTTTCAAATTTGACATAATTATTTTATATTTGATTATTATCTCAACTCTCCCTCTCTCTTTGACATAATTATGTTATATTTGATTATTATCTCAACTCTCTCTCTCTTCATATAAGTAACGGCATCATATTTGAAAATTGAATCCTTTCTCTAAATTGTAGGAGAAAGTTTGGAAAGGCAAAGCTTTAGAAATTTTCCTTATATGAGAAACCAACAAGAGCAAGTGGACTCAAAAAGAAACCGTAATTAATTGCAATGTGATATATTTTGTGCATTGCTAGCATCAGACGTAGTTGCTACCTTTGATATTGTTAGGATTGACCTTTAATATAACCGAAATGAATTGAAGTGTGTCAGACGTGCGGTAATACTAATAATAATAGATACTATGGGTCATATATATATATAGATACCTAAGTATAAGTTTTTATATTCTGAATCATGCTAATTAAATTTCTAACCAACAACAAATAAAGAAGATAAATATTAATGTAATTGCTTTACGCACTTGGTTCTGATTTATTTACTACACATATTGAAGTTTGGCTGATTCATAAATCTTTGTCATGCAAAGAGCCCTACGAAGCGTTGAATATCAATATAATAGGACCCATTTGAATCACGCGCCATATCTTCCCCCATGCAAATGAAAAGATGAGCTACGGGGAACAAAATCTACCACATAATATTGGTCCATTTGATTACTGGCGGATGTATAATCATAACGTTCTCTAGCTAACCTTCTTTGCACGACTTTTTTCCTTATTTATTTTTTATGAGTTGGACTGTGCATGTCGTTTGATAATTGATACCACTCAATTATTTTGAATTTATGATGAATGATGACTGAGTAGGATATTTAGGTAAATATAGTTCTCATGTCCATATGTATGGATTCTGAAACCGAATCCAATCATTAGTTCACTTAAAATTTGTCATTTGATTTGGTGTCACCAAAGTTCATAGTAATAGCTGACTGAGTTTCCACTAATTTGGCCAACTCTTTGTCGCCAATCCAACTCATATAAAAATAAAGAAAGACAGATAACTTATTACTACAAGATGTAAGAAGATATTAAATTCGAATGCTCTCTCGCTGCCACTAATTTATTAGGTTATTTTTATTTTAATTTACGAAGTGCAAAAAGATGTAATTCTATTTTGCTGCAATTAATAAGTGGCAACACGTGTCACAGTCCAAAATCCAGACCAATGATAGAAGGAGAATTTCACTTAGATGGAAAATTTTTTGATTTATTTTTTAAAAAATATCTTAAAATTTTAATTTTATAAAATAGCCTATTTGAGTAAAATTTTTGAAATTTCATCCCGTGAATGTCTCTTATATTTCGTATATATCATTAAACATAGATCAAATAGTAACAAAAAAAAACATTGTTCAAAATAGAGTTCAAACATCATTATCATCTACGATAAATATCGAATACCGAAATGACATACATAAGTTCATAGACATAATAGAAAGTAGTAATCTTGGTTCAATGCTAAATCAAAATTCAAAACAATCCAAACACCACAACAACAAGCTTTAAGCATTACCAAGATACGAATTATAATCACAGATGACCTCTTACTCATCTTGATTACTAAGGCCGTATTTAACATCACCTGAGGAAGGAAGATAGAGGGGTGAGCATGCTCAACAGGTCGGCGGCGCAGGAGGACCTCACCGTTCGATTGGCGGGCCGGATGACAACTGAGGTAAGCTGTGGCGGCTGGCTCGTCTTTCGTCTGAGACGAGAGAGAACACACACATAGAGAGAGAGAGAGAGAGATGCATCGGGAGAGAGAGAGAGAAGAGAGAGAGAAGGAGAGAAAAATATGGTCAAGTGGCCCTTTAGTGGGGAATGTCCAATTTTTTTAAAAAAATTCTACAATAGTCTCCCATTTTTCAAAATCCTCTCACTTTAGTCCATCAAAATGTTGTAATTTAGTCCATGCTTCTTAAAAATTTTGTAAATTAGTCCTCTCATTAATTAATCCAGAAATTAGAAAATTTTCTAATTTACCCTCCCAAAATTTCGGATTTTTACAGTGCGACTGGGGATCATTCAAAGTTCAAAATTCGATTAAATTCTTCCGAGCTATATTACTTGGTGCTTAAGGATCATAATCAAAATTGTTCATGTTAATCCTATACTTTAATTTTCTCCACCTAACTACGTTACATGGTACTTTACACATTATGAAGGATAATTTTGGTATAAAAATCTGCTTCCTTAAGTTTGATGTTGAATTTGTCAAGGGAAAAAAAATATCAAGGGTAGAAATTAAGGAAAAATAACACTCGACTGCAAAAAGAGGAGTGCTAAATTAAATTCGCTTTATTTTCATTTTTTTGATACTTTACAATAATAATATTAGGTGTTAATAAAAGTACTCTCATTTTTAACTTTTCACAAAAATATATTATCTTTTGAACTTATGCAAATTAATGACCTCATTTTTTAAATTCTGCAAATTAATACCCTTACTTTTGAATTCTATAAATTAATACTTTGATATTTACGATTTCTACAAATTAATATTCAACTTTTGTTTTCTTTGTATATTTATACTAGGAGCAATGATGTAAATACCTCTCATTAACTTATTAAAAATACTTAGATATTAGTATATTATCAGAAATTATTTTATAACTACCTTTTTTGGTTAATTGTTAAAATAATGTTTTTTCAACTCTCATGTTTCTTTTTTATATATATACAATTAACTATTGTTACCTCTAGTTCTAATTTTCTTACTTTTCTCTTTAAATGGAAAGTGAAATAAGCTAACTATAAATATTTTTCAGAAATTTTATTATTGTTTAATAAGTTTTAATTAAGTTGATGATGACTATTACCATCTTTCTATTATTAAAATCAACTAATTGGATATTAAGGTTAGAAATTTATAGGAATTTCAAATGTTGGGCTATTAATTTACAAGAATTTTAATTCTTAGAATATTAATTTGTAGAATTCAATAATGAGATTATTATTTTGCAGAAATTCAAAAATCAGAATATTATTTTATAGATATTTAAAAGTTGCCATTTTTTTTAAAAAAAAAATTAAAAATTGGGATATTTTAATGTCATTACCCTGGGAATGTGAGATGTTTAATTTGAATTAGTATATCTACTTGAGACAAAACAAAAATGACAGAGAATAGATTTAGCAATGTTCTTTTATAAATATTTCTGAAGTGCTAGAACATTTTCAAATGAACCTGGACCGACCTAACAATGATCAACTAGCCAACCAACTGGGGTTAGCTCAGTTAGTCTAAGGTTTGAGAGATGTGTGTGTGAGTTTGAGGAGATCAGAGATTCAAACCTTAGTAAAGTATGTTTGTATTATTGTTCTTTAAACTTTTAGTAAATGGTGATCATTAGTTAAATCTCATTTAAAAAAAAATATTTTTAGTAAATAGTGATCATTAGTTAAGTCTCATTTAAAAAAAAAAATAATGACCAACCAGCGGAACAGTCCCTTAATATCTCCACTAGTTACGGTTAGTGATTTAATTAAAAATAAACCCACTCCATTAATTGTTTTTATTTATTATTTTTTGTCGAAAACCATTAATGGTTTTTAATTAATTAAACGAACAAGGGAACTTAACAAGTAAAAACAATGGTATTTTCAATTACCCTTGCTTTATTGTCCCTCGATCTTATTGTCAGGTATCGACAATTACTGCAGGTGGTTTTCTTTTTTTTTTTTTTTCTTTTAAATGTCCTCTTCCGTACGTAACTTAGGTAGATTTATTGTCACTTCATGACCAACATTACTCAATTGGATTCTTATACAGATATGAGAAAAGCAGCCATTTTTGTTGAAATTTTGGCGGAATTGTTATTGAAATGAAACCCAAATAGATAGCAGACGACCAAAAAAAAAAAAAGAAAGAGTTCGTCGTTACCAAAATATCAGTTTCTTCCAAAAAGTAAATAAATAAATAAATTAATAACTAAATGAAAGAAATAAAAAATCAGTAGTTGCAGGGTTTTCTTAGCCACATGGCCGAATTTTGGGTCCTACTATAAGAAATAGCTGCTTTTCAAACATTATTAAAAAAAAATGGCGGAGTATGTTAAAATAAAATAAGAATCGAAACGTATTAGTATAAAAATTGATATACGTCTGAAAAAGCTGATATAATATAAAATTGATCTAGTAAGAAACAATCATTTAGCAAAATGAAAAAAAAAAAAAAGATTTATTAAATAAGTGAAAGAAAAGGCCATTTCTTTAAACGTGAAGATAAAAAGGGCAATATCTTATAAATACTCTCTCTACAAGCCCAAGCGATTAATCTCAGTGCATTGCCAATATTCTTGGGCTCCCTTTAAACAGAAAAAGTATTTATAAGAAATGACATGTTTTCACATCAATTGAAAAATTGACATTTTTTTACACTGGTTTAATTAATGACCATTTTTCGTTTGTTTTTCTAAATGAATGTTTTTTAGTAGATCAATTTTATGTATAGTACATCAATTTTCGTATTAGTATAGCCCTTTGATATGAAATATATCACTTTTGATATTGATATATTTCCTATTTATGGACAAATTCGACCATGTTGTAATAATGTTTGAAAAACGGTCATGTTCGGGGAATTAAAGGGATTAGGAGTTTTTGGCTCCAATTTACTTTTTAATTAAGGGGATTAGGAGTTTTTGGCTTCAATTTACTTTTTAACGAGTATTTTTCAGAATTACTCTTCTAGCAGTCCCATGAATCAAAATATAACGATGAGCATATAAATTATAACGTGTGGTTATATATTGTTTTCTACTTTTGAACTGTGCTTTTATTAGCCTTGCCAATCTTCTATTATTTTCATACATTCAGCCAGTTATTGTAAGATAGACACAAATCGTGTGACTTGCCAGACATAAATTAAGTATCACATATACATATATGACTACTAATAAAAAGAATGATATGTCTTTTCTTAGTAAAAAAGCCCTATTCAATAGTTAATCCTAATAAATGTCTGTCATTTTTTCTAATAGCAGAAAAAAATGGTTAATTTTTTAAATTGGTTTAAGTAGATATTTATATTTTTAAAATTATAATTAAATGTTTATTTTTTAAAAAATTATAATTGTGAAATATGTTGTAATTTTATTTTTGGCATTTAAATATTTAACTATAAATTATTAAGTTTGGTCATATACTAAGTTTTGGGCCAAAAAATGTCAATTAACTAGTTAGCCTTTGCAAAATGGTCAAGCTATCGTATGTATTTCATAAAAAATTTGATATATTGATATACTAAGTGTTGGAGCAGTTTTCACCAGCTGTCCACGTGTCTCTGAACTGCTGATGTTGTATTCTCTAACTGTCCACGTATCCTTGTTATCCCAAAGAGCTTTTGACTTCAGGCAGAGTTGAAGAGGCGGGGGAGGCCACCTACAAAGATTCTCCGATGCTTAAGTCAGTTGTTTATCTTTGATTCAGGGTAGCAAAGATTTAGTTTTTCTTTGTATGAATATATCTTTATCTTTTGCTCATAAACTCTTAAATATTTCTTTTTGTATGCGTATATGCCTTTTTTTTCGGAGATGCATGGCTCATATATATAGTTCTGGAACTGTGAACCTCATGGTTCTCAATCCCAGGACCGAGTATTTTTTCTCATCAAAATTTACTCCAGAGATCACGGGCCAAGATTATCGTGATTCTCCCTGCATCGTCGTAGCCTAGTTTCCGCCGTCTCCTATGGCTCGAGTATGTCAGGGGCGAGACTTTGGCAAACGGCCGTTTTGTCAGGACGGTTTGCCCAATGCACACACCTATTCAGGATTGTATTAAATGCTTTGTCTGAGTTTGGAGCTGTGAGTTGCTTCCTACTGTACTCTGGTGGAAGACTCTTGAGACTCCTGACCCTCAGCAGTCGAGGTAAGAATCGGACTGGGCTGAGTCCATCCAGAGTTTGGGATGGGCTCGGCCTTAGCCTCGGACAGCCCATGGGCCTATGCGGTACCACGTGCGACTTGCGTAGTTTTTAATTGGTCACTCTAGACACGTGTCAGACGGTGTGCCCCGTTTATGACCTATTCTGCCACTTAATCGTCCACATGGTGTATGATTTAAGAACAAGTCCCACACTAAGTATAAAAAATAATATAGCTGATATAAAGTTGATATACTAATATATGATATACTCACTGTACAAACTAAATAACTGAATAACTGGTCATTTAGCTATCTAAGAGAAGGGAAAAAAAAAAAAGGACAAAAAAGCCGCATTTATGAAAGTAATTGGCCTAAAAGTATAATGGTCGTTTCTGGGGAATAATTGGGACGACATGTCATTTCTAATGGGCCGTATTCATACTACATGTCACTTAATTATGCTGCTTTAAAAAATTTCGATTCTATATTTTACATTTATAGGCTCGTATTTTTCGAAAAAAGTCCTTTCGCGGATTTCGATCACACAAAAGTGTCGTTTATCTACCCTTTCTTGTGTATATGTATATATATATTGTTAAACTACTTTCCTATGTATCGTGTTGCTTTTTTATGATTTATATTCTACTACACGTCATTCACTATTTACATTTTTTTATACGACATGTCTTAGGCGTTTTCTTACAACATGTCATTTTAAACAAGAGAATTGAATGTAAAATAATTACGTAATATTCCAATTATCTTAACCAAAAAAAAAAAAAAAAAAAAACTAAACTAATCTATTTTTCGTTTGAAACTAAATATTAGGCCTCCATAAGCGGCGATTCCAATAAGATAACAATGTTGGAATTTATTAATATGAACTAGGACCAGGTGATGGATCATGTAACAAAATTATTGCACCAACATACAAAGATACTCTAGAAATACTATTAAATTCAATGATTTAATCCACCAAGGGAAAGTAAATAAAGTAGCTAACATATGGCCTTATTTTCTTGTTTTCAAATCATATCCAAGATTTTCATTTTTTTTTCCCTTTAATTCTTGCGCCGTTCAGCCGAAAAATATAATCTTATTAATTTGAATAGATGCATTGATCAGAAAAATTTGAAGAGAGAGGACTTCGGGTTTCTATGATTTCCAAGCCAGTGCTGCATATGAACTCCAATAGCATCCAAGTAGAAGCTGCTTCTGCCATGGAAGCCCACCACTTTGCCTTCTGTGGTAGTTGATGTGAAATATGTTCCAATCTCCCCCCCGTATGGACCATACTTCCCACGACTCGTATAAAACGTTAATGACCTTATTACTTTTGTTTTCTCATCATCTCTCGTAATGCCACCATAATAGCCAGATACGCAAATCAATACCTCATGTGGATACTCCAACTTTATCTGCCGTCACAAATTTATATTTGATATGTTAATTATCCCATGTATCGTATAAAATTTAAAATAGCATAGTAGTTCTAAAAGAGCAATACTACAACTTTCCAAAAAAACTAATAATAATAATAATAATAAAACAGTACTGAAAAGTATTGGATCCCTTGGCAGTAAAGCTAATAGAAATTAATATTGTCTTTCCTTTTTTATTCGTAGTTCTACTTTATATTTTCGATTATTAAACACTAGTGGCAACTTGCACCATAATAGATACATAAATAATGCTTGAGATATTACTTATTATTATTTTTTTAATATTATATGTGACAAATGATTTGTCATTTAATTAGTGAATTTTATTAGCATATTAGTGACAAATTTTAATGCACTCACAATAAATGGTATTAGCCCTATCTTAGTTAAACTGTGTGAAAATATAATAAATAAGATTTTTTTCAATTAATCGAAGATGGTCCCTATTTTTTTTTTTTTTCCCTTTTTTGAGTCAATCGATTAATTATTTCTTTTTAAAGGTGTTGGTTGAAGCGTTATATATATAATATGTACCCGATGTGGTGTGTTGCCTCCGTTGCCTCCATGCTTAACCGACCAAACAGGTTGACCATTTCGGTCGTACTCAATTTGTATTGAGCAAATGGCTTCAGGTGATCTTGTCAAATATATCTGCTTAATCCCAGAATACACTCCGTCGTCCCATGCTTTCCCTCCATCCCCACCCCATGGTCCGGGTCCGCATGGAGCTGGTTCTTTCATTACTCCACAAGCAATCTACAAATCCACACCAAGATAGTCTTAAAAATTAAAACAAAGCAATCAAAACATTGTTTCATAAAAATATATACCATATATGTAGTAGGTATGACAGTGAAATTAATATTACTTAAGATTTATAACCTCTTCAGGGGCTGGTCCACGCTTAGCAACAACTAGTTTGTTAGGCCATTGAGGATGGTCTATCTCAGCAATACCCAGTTTGTTATGAGGGTCACCAACTGGGACGATAGCTTTTGAATTAGGTGTATCAACCATCGCTGCCATGACTCTCCCTTCTAACATGTGGACCCCAATAGCATCTAAGAACAAACCTTTTCTCCCATGGAACCCAACGATTCTGCCTTCCTTTACTTTGGTGCTAAAACTCCCTCCTTGTTCTTCTCCAAATGGGCCATGCTTTCCCTTTGTTGTGTGAAAAGTCAGGGACTTGATCACTTGAGGCCCCATTTTCATTGCAGGCCCAAATGCCCCTGTTATGTGGGTCAATATTTCGTTTGGGTAGTCGAAAATTACCTGGGGACAAAAAAAAAAAAAGTATTAACTTACTGTCTATATTGATGCCCCTAAATTTTGAAATTAACTTGTTAGGTTTACAACACATTAGTAAAACCATATTATATTCACCTTGTCAGTTCTAAAACCTCCAGTTCCGCCAATTTTGCTGCCCCAAACAGATTCACCACTTCGGTCATAGAGAACTTTTATGGACACAATTCCAACGTTTCGGGACACGTTGATTTGTTTGATACCTGTATAAGCTCCTTCGTCGAATGAAGACCCGCCTGTGCCACCCCATGGCCCACAGGTCACTACACCTTCAACCTTTAAGGACACCTTTTTCTCCGTACCAGGCATGATCTGGGATAATTAATCAACCCAAGCTTATCATAAAAATCAAAACAATTTTATTCTTAATAATGATAAGTTAAAAGTGTGACATTAAAAGATTCGTTACCTTCTTCTCTTTTTTGCGTTCTTTGTGTCCCACATCACTGAATTCTTGAGAAGAATCAGAGTCAGAAGAAACGTCCCTAGAGAGCTTGCTGTTTAAAGGGTTAGAGCCGAAATTATCATCTCTTTGTCTCACAGCAAGAACTATGTCATAGCTTTGGCCTACACTCCCTTGTAACACCGAGAAGCCATTGATGTTCTCCGAGGTCGCATTAACTTTGTAGTTCTGAGAATGAACCGTAGTTCTAGACTGAACGACGTCGTTTTGTCTTGGAAGTGGCTTTAAATGAACCCCAATGGAGTCAAGAAACCAACCGGCCTTGCCGTGGAACCCAACTATCTTTCCCCCACTCATTGGGAAAGAAAAACTGGTCCCTTGTTCAACCCCAAATGGTCCGTACGTTTTTTTGTTGCTTATCAGTGTGAGTGACCGAACTATAGGCGGACCCCATTCATTTAGCTTACCATAGCAACCATGAATTGAGGTCAAAAATTCATGTGGGTAGTCCAGTTTAACCTGTAAGACAATATTTTTTTCAGTTTTACTATAATTACTAGTAATACTAGAGGCATCAAGTAATATAATTTTACGTGATATGACACCATTTTCACAACAGCATGTGATTGAAAACCATGCTGTTATATAAGCTGATATAAAATTTTGTTAACATTGGAAGATTTTTTATTGGACTAACTTACGTTATCAGTTTTTTGGCCTCCACGACCACCATGCTTCTCTGACCAAAACGAACTCCCTTTCTTGTCGTATTCAATCTGAATGGAGTCCATGGCGGTGCCATGAGCTATCACCACCTGCCTCACTGTCGAGTAGACTCCGTCGTCCCAATCGATGCCGTCTTGACCTCCCCATGGCCCAACTGATACAGGCTTCTTCCCTGTTTCTTCATAAGTGCTCTGTTTTCAAAACAGAGTTACAACTAAATCATAAACCACATCCAGTTTATGTTTTTCTTTCTTAAAAAATAAAAAGAAAAAGAAAGAAATTAATGGAAAATTCGTATCAACTTAGAATTATAATAATGTGATCTCAATGATTAAAAAAAAACAAACAAAATAGTAGTTACCATATTGGAACAGAGAAGAAAAGGCAGAGAAGATGAAGCTAGGCCTCTAGGGTGTTCAAGGGCTCTGTGATCTGTGAAAGGATGTTGCAGTGAGGTGCAGAATGAAGACATGAGTAGGATTTTATGACAGCGAAAAAGGGTGTTCGATAGTGGAGAAAAGACTTAAAAAATTAATATAATTATGCACAAGGCCTTCTATGACTGTGCCCAAAGGAGATAATTCAGGCTTGCACTATGGAGGGCAAGGGTCGAATAGAGAAGCATCAGATCCTTTCTTCAACAGAAAAGAGTATAATCTTTATGATAGCTAGAGAGCATTTGTGACGGTCAGAGATTTTCTTTCAGTGCCATTTCTTCTTTGCATTTCTTTAATGCGCATTTCAGAAGAAAAAGAATCGATAAATTGGAGCAGGCAATATTAGCTGGTCCCCCCTTTATTCGCAATTTCGAATATATGGATATGGAGCATTTTTGCATGGGAAATAAATAGACACGTAGGGAGTCATAAATCATTCTTTTCCTTTTCAACCCCCAAAAGGAAAAAGCTCTTACATTATTAGCTTTCATATTCTCCAGACTCCAGTTGGAATGTTTGAGAATCATTTTAAACAGAACCAAACCTTTTTTTCCTTGGATTCACCTAGGAATCCAATTAGTTTGTCTGCTTTAGAAAGCTAACACCTTTGCTTCATCGTTCTTTGTAGATCCAAATGGGATGGTTATTAGATTTTGCTAAGAGAATCCAAGCCACTCTACCATGTTCGAGCAAAAAGGAATCCCCAGTAAAACCTTTTGCTGTTCTCCAAATAGATCCCATGATGGATTGATCGTATGATTGATATAGTTCTTATTTGTATATATATGATTCTGTAATCAAACCTTTCCACTATCTAAAGTACTTTTCAAAACTTTTCAATTCTTCAATCAGATCATAATAAAGAGCTTGAAAACTAAGCAAACTAATTAGAAATATTTATCTGCCCAACCGAATCTCAATTTAGTCTAGATGGCAAATTTTCCAGTTGGACACAGTGAAATGTCGTAATGATTTGAATTTATGTATGCTGCTTGTCAATGAATCACTTAGATAAACAGAATCTATATTCTTTACACTACACTTTGCTCAACAGTAAAAGAATACATTCTTTCAGTACATTGGCCGTCTTCAGCCAATTTTCCATGTTTGCGAGTATCACATTTACCAATAGTCCCTACAAGAACATTGCCCGTCACTGAAACGATGTAGACACTTAGAGTCGCTAATGTATATCTCGCACTCATAGGCCTTGGAGATATACTTTGCTGTCTCATGGCAGTCTCTACACATTCTCAGGTTTTTAACTATCCTGATAGCTTGGGCCCTCCTTGGAAATCCAACAAGGGCAAAAGCAATTGCAAGCTTTTCACTATGTACACCACTGACCTCTTCCTTCTCTTCTTCCTCAAAGCAAATCCCATTATCAGAACTATATTTACTTAATCTTTCTGTTATGTCAAGTATCCAAGGATACAGAGAAGGTTCAGATTGATCACCAGCAACAAATGTATGGACTCTGTTTTTAAGCTCAATCCAGCTCCGACCCAGATACCTATTATTCACATTCTCTTTCTCTAGCTTTTTTGTTTTGGAATCTTTCTCAGATTTTTTCCCAACTAAAGCATCAGCCTGCACTCTTAACCTCTGAGTCAAGTAATTTCCGGGTTCCAACTCAAGCATATGATCCAGAGCACGTACTGAGACTCCAAAGTTCATATGAATCCTACTAGCAGTAAGTAAAGCCTCCCAGATTGATGAATCCGGTTCGACTGGCATATCTTCGATGAACTCCAGTGCCTCTCTAAGCCTACCTGGACGGCCATATAAATCTACCATAGCCGAATAATGTTCTAGACCTGGAATAATACCATAATCTTCAGTGATGCTGGAGAATGCTAGCTTCCCCTTGTCCGTTAATCCAGAAATACTGTATGCATATATAACACTTAGAAAAGTACCTCTATTTGGTTTCAATCCTGATTTCTTCATCTGGTCAAATAGATCAAGTGCAACATTTGAAAAACCATGCAAAACATAACCAGCAATGATTGAGTTCCAAGTGATAATATCTTTTGATGGCATTCTATCAAAGATAGTTCTCGAATATTTCATATTTCCTGTCTTGGCATAAGTGTCTACCAAAGAATTTGCCACTGGAATTTTGGACTCTAAGCTTTGCCGCAGTATGCAGCCATGTATCTCTCTTACCTTCTTTGCTGCAACTACATTTGCACATGCAGGCAAAACACTCAACATGGTGACCATATTGGGACTAGAACAATGGGACTGCATCTGTCGAAATATCCCAAGCCCTTTGCCTTGTTCCCCAAGTTGCAAGTAACCAGCAATAAGAGAGTTCCATGATGCGGTGTTTCGCTTGATTTTGCTATCTTTTTCCATCCTTTGAAAGAGATCCATGGCTTGGTCTTCATCACCATTCTGTATATATCCTGAGATCATGATATTCCATGTGATAACATTAGGTGATACGTCTGATACTTGCATTTTCATGAAGAGTTCACAAGCCTTACCACAGTAACCGGCTTGGCAGTATCCCCCAATCATTGAGTTCCAAGTGTAAACATCTTTGTCTTCAATCGTATCAAAAACCTGTTCGGCAGCTTCCAGCTCTCCGCATTTCGAATACATGTCTACAAGTGAATTTCCCACAAGAACTTCATCCATAAGACCAATCTTAATTGCAAAAGCATGGATTTCCAGTCCATTGTCGACAGATTTTAGAGATGCACAGGCTGAAACAACACTTACAATTGTAACTTCATTTGGTTTCACTCCTGCCAAAATCATTTCCTTGAACAAATCCAATGCCTGACCTCTCCTGTTGTTATGAGCAAACCCTGAGATCATAGTAGTCCAAGTAATTACATCTGGAGCAATCCCAAAACTTTCCATCTTCCTCATCAGGCCCATGGCAACATCAGTTTGCCCTAACTGGTTATAAGTAGAGATCAAAATGTTCCAAGTTACCAAACCTGGTTCAGTCCCTTCTTCTCTCATTGCATCAAAAAGTCTAGTAGCTTCTTTGATCTGACCCTTCTGGCAAAGTCCAGATATAATTGCATTCCAAGTGACCAAGTCTCTCTTGTCCATATTCTCAAAAATCCTCCTTGCCCAATTCAGTTTCCCACACTTCGCATACACAGCCAAAATTGAATTGTTGACTCGAAGAGAGCCACTAAAACCACATCGAACCACCAATGAATGTATTACCTTCGTCGTCCTAAAATCCTTGCAATTCCCACAAGCCTCCAAGATCTTAGGCAACAGGAATTTATCAGGAACAATACCGTCTTCCATCATCAAGAAAAAAAGCTCTAATACCTCCTTCGACCTCTGCGCTCTAGAGCACCCACCAATCATGGCCGACCACGTAAACAAGTTCCTCTCACGCATTTCATCAAAAACCCTGCGTGCATCATCCAAGTACCCACATTTCGCATACATGCTAACTAGCTTAGTCTCAACAAATGGGTTAACGTACTCAACCAGACCCATCCGAGCATGTAGCTCCCGACCCAACTCAATAGAATTCACATCAATGCAAGACTGAAGTAAATTGACATAGGTTCCAGGGTTTACCTTCGAACCGCGTTCGGCAATGGAGTCCAGAGCTAGGATGGCCTCATTGAGGCGTCCGTTTTTGCAGAGGCTATCCAAATGGGATTCTGGGAATTTGGAGCGACTTTCCGTGAAGAAAGGGGTGTTGAGCTTGGTGGGTTTTGGAGAAAATTCAGAGGGGTTGCCTGTTTTGGTGGGAATTATGGGTATCGGAGGTTTTAAGTTGCAGGGGATAACTACGTTCTCCATTGTTGGAACTTCGTAAGCTTTTTCCTTTCTCTGAAATTCTACATTTTCAGTTCATGGGTGGCTTCGAGGAAGGTAAGTGATTAGTACGGTATGAGCGATTGCACACGTGTCTTCAAGTGGATGGCTGGAATCCCACACTGTATAGTCTGTATTGGATTGGACATGGGTAGATATCCTCCGTATCCGTTTCTCCTCACGTCATCAGCCTACCGTTTCTTTTGCCTTTTTTTTTTTTTTTTTTTGAAAGACCTTTTGCTTAATTTTCAGTTCATATTTTTGTTGTTTTCATTTTTGGGGCTTGTGGGTTACGGTATAGTAAGAAGGTGTATCAATACACCCCGGCTTCTTTGGCCGTACGATCAAGTAAAAATGGTCTGGATGGCTTGAATTGCTTCTTTCTTTAATGCCATAGCGAAACAGAGGGTTATATCGTTGAAAGTCCTGTGAGACACGCCGTGTACATAACGGCATTAAAATAAAAGACGGTCTATTGTCACTTTCGTATCTACTCTCTTCACACAATTTTTAAAACCACACTTTTTACTAAAATTTAAAATTTATTTATTGCTTATTGCACCCATAATAATCTCTAAATCGTCCCTCAATCTAATATAGCCTAGTTCTTTTCCCACACCCCTCACTCTCTCCTTTACTTCTATCCATACTTATCTTCTTCTTCCCTTTTCTTTTTTTCACACTCAATCTATTGATTGGACCTCTAAATTTATACTATTAAATAAAGAATTCTTATAATTTTTTTTCCCTGAAGAATCTAAATGAACGTTCTTTCCAGAATTAGTTTAAAATACTAATCAAGCTGAAAATTTGTTATGAAGAATCTATATGAACGTTCTTTCCAGAATTAGTTTAAAATACTGATCAAGCTGAAAATTTAATATATCATGAAAAGTAGTGGTATTAGATATTCAAACCATTGTTTATATAGGAAGGAATAAAAAAAAAATTCTTCTTTTGCGTATATCTCTCGAATCGACCTATAATCTTTTGGATTTTGATTGCTTGTACTTTCTTTCTAAGATATGCATTTTATCTTTGCCTTCAGACCTAGATTTATGTAGGCCTTCTTCGTTGTAGAACACTCACAATTATTTTGGAATTCATAAAATAAAATAACATAAAGGATTCTATTTAATGAAATATTAATTATTGGTCAATTAAGTTCTTTTATTAGTTAACAATATGAAGAATTATAAAGGATCAAAAACTAATGCACCTCGCCGATCCATTGCTTTGCAGGTGTATAGATATTGTTCTTACAGTATTTTTATTGTAAATATTTTATTGAAGAAAAAACAACCCTCAAATATTATTTCAGTCTATTGCTTATTGTTATATTTTTAAAAAAAAAATGTTCCATAAAGTTGACGTTTTCATTTAATTAAAATACAAATATTAAAGAGAAACAAGAAGTCCTAAAATTTGAATTACACTTGTTCTTATTTTTATAGGTGTGAAAATTTTCTTTTTAATTATTCAAAGAGAGGTATGTGAAAAGAGTTTTTATTGTTTTTTTTTTCCCCAAAATCTAAGTACTTAAAAGTAATTTCATTAAAAGTTATTTTAATAATAAAAAAATAGGTGTTGGAAAAACAAACAATGCCAATAGACTCACTCTAAAATAAAAGTGCACCCTTTTAATAAAAGTGCAGAACCCTTTTTATTTTTGGGTTTCCAATTTTGGCCCTTCATGTGGTTGATTTTTTATTTTCTTTTCAGCTGTGGTCTACCCAATAAGAGTAGAACCCCTACTCTCTTTGCTTGCCCTTCATATGGTCGATTTTTTGTAGTTGCAGATCTGATAAAAAAAATTGGGGGTAAGTTATTGTCACCGATGTTTTGTAGTTATTTTTTCTATCGAAAAAGGGTTTTGAGAGATTATTGTAAAATGTTATATATTCACATCAAAGGGACATGATTTTGATTAAATGATCATTATTATTACTATTATATATCGTTATTTATTACCAATATATAAACATATAGCTTCTCTCCCCACCGATTATGAGCTGTAATTCCTTATCGACACCGCCAGTACAATTACATTATAACTAGTTAAATAACGAATTGACAAACACAATATAGCATCTACCACCATTGGAACACTATTTAATCCACCAAGCACATAAATTCAACTCCAAAATGATCTATAGAACTCAATTAAAAATTGGGGGCCAGAAAAGGACGAAACTTCTTCTTTTTTTTTTTTTTCCTCCGATTCTTACTATTAATAAATCACCCAAAGTCCAAACCTGAATCCCCCCAAATATTTAATAAAATTAGTACTAGAATTTCCACCTTGAATTTTCGACCATACCCAAAGCGACTTCCAAGCCACAAGCAACGGCATACTCCATCCGATCTAAATTAATGAAACTAGTCAATATACGGCCCATGGGAGTAGAGGAATAATATTGAATAACCTTTGGGATATAACGGATATGCTAAAATGCCCAACTTTGCCAGCATAGTTTACATGGGCCACCCAAAGCTTTCTCATCCAATCAAAACACAGAGATTAGGGTGTATTGATACATCCAAATAGGTATACGGTATGTTAGAAGTCCACATTTTTAGTATTTTTATTTTAAGGGAATAAAAAAAATTAAAACAATATAAAGATTGAAATTAAGTGAACGACATATCATCTTTTGAAAAGACTGGCGAGTGTTGTGGTTTATGAAAACATGAAACGACGAGTCACTTAAATGCCATCGTGGATTAAGGTATCTTGTTTATGCAAGTGAAGAACGACATATTGCATTTTGTAATTTCGTTTGTTATGTGGGTTCTTTTCATTGTCGTTTTCTCTAAAAAACGACATATCATTTGTATTCAAATTCTTTTCCTTAAACGACATGTCCTTTTTTATGGAAAAGGACGCTTTTTTTTTTTTTTTATGTCATTTCTCTTTTTCATTTTCTTTGCTGATGTTTGTCTCGTTGACGAAATTTTTTTGCTTTTTACAAGTGATACATTCAGACATATATATATATATGGTTGCCAATCTAATAGGTATTTTTTTTTAACCTATGCATATAATGAAGAGCATGAAAAGACGTGCATTATTAATACTCTTTTTCTCTTTTACTTTTTATAATAAAAAAATGTGCATGCTAAATTTTCATTAGCCAAATTGATACCTATGCATAGGTAAAAAAAAAAAAATACGTCCCCTATATATATATATATATATATAAAGAAGTTGATATACATAAATAATTGGAAATCAACTATACATAGATTTCAAAATTAAATTTGGAAACTAAAGCTCGTCGTAAAACATCGATAAAAAAATTCATAAAAATATAGTTTGAACGGATCGTTTTAAAAAGATTATAATTCAATAAAATAGGTAATATCTTGAAAAGAATATTTATTTTTTTCTTTTTATTATAATTTATCATTTGAAAAATTAAAAAAAAAAATTGAGTACTCATCAAATTCTTCTTTGAAAAGTACAATTTTAGCATATTTTGTTATGAAATACATATAATTAGTAGGAGGGAGTTACATATCTGATGTTATGTCGAGGGATTTATAGAAGGGAGATGAGTGGGAGGAAAAATAAAATCATTTATTTGGTAGGAAGGATTGAAAGAGGGAGGGGAGAAGTGGAAGGAATCCTTTTAAGCCAACCAATTTTATCCTCCCATTTATGAAAGAATTTGCCTTCTCTTTTATCTTTTTTGTATACAATGACATATATATCCTCGTAAAAATATACTAAAATATGATTGAATGGATAATAGGATAATTTATTAAATAAATATTTATCATCTTTCATATTTTTCTTACCAAACAACTCAACGTATTATCAATCTCTTTTGTCTTCTTCATGTTCTCTCTCCATCCCTAGCTTCTTATTCAAACAGTCATCGTACTCTTGCTCCCTACTACCATTCTGTAAAGGAATGAGGGCATTCCGTAGTGGTTTTTACGTTGTCCGTATTCCATATGTATATACCAATAATGTAGATAATTATGTATATATATACACACAAGTACGAAGAAGGTATGCATACATTTGACTCATTAATGCACACGTACTTTTATTATGCACTACGCGTAAGTGCCCATCTGTGATATGTGAAATATCACTAGTATACATACGTATATAAAACCATATATAAATATCCTCATTCAACTCACCAGCATATACTGCTTCGTTACATTATAGAGACGTTTCTTTCTTACATGATTGTATTACTTGGCTGTAGCCACCAGTTAGCAAGTAATTTTTTATGAAACACCATCCATATATAGGTGCCGAAGGAAGACACAGAGTAGTAATTAAGCGAAGATCTTGTTGAGAATCGTTTTGATGGGTCCTTGCTCAACCGGCCGATCCTGGATCCAGGGTTGCATATGAACTCCAATAGCATAAAGATAGCAGGCACTCTTTCCATGGAACCCAACTATTCTGCCTTCGCTTCTTGGAGAACCGAAATATGTACCGCTCTCCTCCCCAAATGGCCCATACCTTCCTCTATTGGTGTAGAAAGTCAGAGACTTTATCACAATCTTGCATTCGTCCCCCAAAACCGGTCCATAATACCCACTCATCCCAGTGAGCATTTCGTGTGGATACTCAAATTGGATCTACATGCAATTTCATAAATAAACAAACAAAACACAAACTCGAAACTATAAATACACTAGAAAAGATAATTATATATTTTTGGTTATGAATATAAAAATAGTATTCACAATGTGAGATTATATTATTATTATTAAGTCGCCACCATGAGGCTAATACGGGGGGAAAAGGCAAAATAAAAAATTCGAACATGTATCAAAAGAAGAAGAGAAATAATTATAACGCAAAACAATCATTACCATATGGCAGCTACCCTCGTTGTTGCTTCCATGTTTAACGGACCACATGGATTGGCCATTACGCTCATATTCTATTTGGATAGCATAAATGCTGCTTTCTCCTTTTGTCAAGAAAATCTTCTTAATTCCGGTGAAGACTCCATCATCCCATGAATTACCACGATCCCCACCCCAAGGCCCTGATCCACATGAAGCCGAGTCTTTCACAATCCCGGCTGGCAGAAGCCCTGACCCGCACGGAGTCGGTCCTTTCACCGGCGGCAATACCCCCGGAACGACCTTACGTCGAGTTTATAGTATGCAAAATTAGTCAATATATACCATAGGACATTACTATAGCATTTATGTCATAGTCCAATATTGTTGAAGATATATTTACCTGGTCACTGTATCTGATGTCAGTCAATGTGGAATTCATGTCAAAACATGGCCGAGGTAACGAATGTTTCCCTTCTAGGACATGGACTCCTATACTGTCCACAAACCAACCTTTTCTACCATGAAATCCAACGATGATGCCGTCTTTTTGGCCAGAGGAAAAGGGTATTCCTTGTTCATCCCCAAAGGGACCGTACTTCTTCTTGTTGGTGTAGAAAGTGAGGGATTTGACCGCAGTCGGTCCTCTTATGATTGTTGACCCGTAATATCCACTTATGTGAGTCAAGAACTCATTTGGGTAGTCGAAAGTTATCTGATTATTAATCAAACAATAACCAGAAAAAAAAAAATTAAACCCCAATAAGTGTCGAACATATGAGTTAATTAATATATATATATATATATATATTACGAAATAGTGAAAATACAACCCCACCTTGTCCAATCTGAATCCTCCATTCCCGCCATTCTTGTTTCCCCAAACGGCCCGGCCATTCATGTCGTAGCAAACTCTAATGGAAACGACACCTCCGGAGCGTGCTAAATGGATCTCTCTCACTCCTGTATACACTCCGTCGTCAAACAGCATTCCTCCATTGCCACCCCAAGGTCCATACGACACAGCTTGTTTTCCAATGGCAGACCCATTTGTATTTTGAGCACCAGTATTGTAGAACTGAAATAAGGAGAATCTGCTTATAAACAGATTTTGACAACATGGACATTATACTTGGTCAAAGAAAATCGATCAATACTAATGTGTACCTTCTCTTTAGTTTCAAATTTGCCAAAGGCGCCTCTGTTTGGCATGACCATATTGCCCTCTGTTTGCCTCATATTGGAGTAACCTTTCTCTGCTCCGGCGCCAGTACCATAAACCTGGAATTTTGATTAGGTTATCTTAGTTATTAAGCGTATTTTATTAGAAAAATCCATACAACCCGAGCGTGATAAATTCACAGTACGGATGTGATGGATATTTTTGTAGCAAGTCAAAATTAGTTGACAACATTTAGAATATGACACATCTCAATCATGTTATATTACTCAATCAATCAAGTTATTTTTTGGTTGACCGCGCGGAAGTTATATATATTTGGTTGAACAAAATCATTTGGCATTCATGTTTACCTGTTCTTTAGTTTCATAGTCGCCCAAGACTTTGTTTGGCACGAACATATTGCTCTCTGTTTGTGTCATGTTTATGTAACCCTTCTCTGCTCCGGTGCTAATAGGCCCAGTACCATATACCTGAAATTTGAATGAGATTATTATGTTTGTAGTTATTAATCCTCTATGAAAAAGCCTTGCCATTCGAGCATAATAAATTCATGATCGAAGTGTGTGCTTGTTTAAGGTTAAAAAAATTTGAAATATATATTTTGACATGTTAATACTATGTTTATTTCAACACAACTATGTAAGTAACAATGCTCAATATATTATAACTAACTGGGTAATAATTTTCGCTAGTTCTCAACCATCCACATACTTTCGTTTATTACAGGCGAAGTACTGAAAAATTGAAGCTGTAGAGGAAAGGATTGCATTAAAGTTTACGTACCTTAGTCTTCTCCCTTGTTTCATATTCTCTAATGGGGCCTCGTTCAGGTGCAAGAACAAAATCTTCATCGTTTGCATTGTACCTCGGATTTGAGTGACGTCCTTTGACTCCTTCAGGGGTGGTATATACCTACAAAATTTGCAAATTTGCCCCATATGGTCCATGTGACTCGGATCTTTGTACAAGTACTTACAACATTGAGTAAAAGACACTATAGAAATCCTTGATCGCTCACTTTTTCCCGGGTTTCATATTCGCTGAAAGCTGTACGGTCAGGATTTCCAACCATGCAACCCTCTATTTCTCTTGCAGGTTTTCTCACATTTGATTTCCCAGCTGATCCACTTCTGAAAAACGTCTGGACGAGGAGGATATATATGTTTTGTTGAACAAATCAACAATTATAACTCACCAACCAGCCGCAATAGAAACAGTGAAAAGGCAGCCGCAATAAAAATAGTAAAAAGAGCAGCTGCAATAGGAATAGTTAAAAGGGCAGCCGCAATAGCAATAGTGAAAAGAGCAGATGTACTAGCAATAGTAAAAGGTGGTTCACCACCTTTTTAAGTTCTATAAATACGGAGGACTTCATCACTTGTTTTGTATCCCATTCTAAATCCTCTTCCTTTCTAAGAGAGAATTCAAGCTTAGGAATTCCTCTTAGTATCCCACTTGTTTTCTCCTAAATTATTTAGAGAGAGAGTTTTCTTCTATTTCAATAGAGAGATATTCATTTGTTCTCTCCTTGTATTTAGAGAGAAGTGAGTTGTAATCTCCTTTTCATAGTGAAATTCTTCACAGCCTTATCTATGGACGTAACCTAAATTAGGTGAACCACGTTAATTCTTTTGTGTGCCTTATTTTTTTCATTTTATCCAAATTTTCTCAACTCGTATTTTAGCTATGTGTTATCACTTCTGTAAATTCGATCTCCTAACAGTGATATCAGAGCCATTGGTTGGAGTACTGTTCACATTATACAGTACTATTCACATATATGGTACTGTTCACATATAGTGAAACGGTGGTAACTGAACAAATCGTGGTGAATAAAAATAGCGGCAAAATTCGATATTGAGAAGTTTAATAGGAATAATTTCTCTTTATGGAAAATGAAGATAAAGGTAATCTTGAGAAAAAATAATTGCCTAGAGGTAATTAGGGAAAGGTCTACTGAGATTATTAATGATAAAATGTGGGACGAGATGGATAGCAATGTTGTCGCTAACTTGCATTTAGCACTAGCAGATGGAGTCCTGTCCAGCATTGAGGATAAGAAGTCAGCCAAGGAGATATGTGATACATTGACAAAGTTGTATTAGGCTAAGTCACTTTATAACAAAATTTTTTTGAAGAGAAGACTTTATACCCTTCGGATGGCATAATTAACAACGGTGACCGACCACATCAACACCCTAAATACTCTATTCTCATAGCTCATAATAATGGAGCATAAAATAGAGGATAATGAACGTGCAGAAATCTTACTTCAGAGTCTACCTGATTCATATAATCAACTCTTCATAAATATGACCAGCAATGCTACAATTCTAGTTTTCAATGATCTTACAGCCACTGTTCTCGAAGAAGAAAATCGGCTTAAGAACAAGGAAGACAGATTAGCAAGTTCACAGTAAGTAGAGACTTTGACAATGAGAGGGAGATCAATAGAACGTGGCCCCAATGGGAGTCAGAGTCATGGTAGATCAA
Organism: Parasponia andersonii; assembly: GCA_002914805.1. Lineage (NCBI taxonomy): Eukaryota > Viridiplantae > Streptophyta > Magnoliopsida > Rosales > Cannabaceae > Trema > Trema andersonii. Next base: position 616,167 of record JXTB01000226.1, on the reverse strand, counting down.
AGTCAAGAAGTAAGAAGAATGTCAAGTGTTATTACTGTGGCACGAAAGGGCACGTCAAAAGGGAGTATTGGTAACTCAAGAAGAATGGAGATTCCAGAGGGAAGGACCCCGAGTCATCAAATGCTCAAGAGAATGTTGCAAATACTTCAGATGATGGAGAAATCTTGTGTAGTGAAGTAGTAACAATTTCTAAGAACAGACGGTAGCTTACTAATATTTGGTTAGTGGATTCGGGAGCAACATAGCACATGATTTCTCACAGAGAATGGTTTTACATATATGAACTTATCTCTGGAGGATCTATTTTCATGGGTAACGATCATGCCTTAGAGATAGCTGGGATTGGTACTATCAAGATAAAGATGTACGATGGCACTATTCGTACTATTCAAGAGATGTGACATGTGAAGGGCCTGAAAAAAAATCTAGTGTCTTTGGGACAATTAAATAACCTTAGTTGCAAAACTCATGTCGAGAATGGGATCATGAAGATTATGAAGGGCGCACTTGTAGTAATGAAGACGGAGAAAATCGCAGTGAATCTATAAATGCTTAAAGGAGATACACTACAGAGGTTGCTTTCTGGTCTCACAAAGGTATCTTTACCCAGAGCATTGTGTCACAAGCAAACAACATAGATTAAAGCTTAGTACATCCAGTTCTAGAAGTAAAATAGTTCTAGACTTGGTTCACTCTGATGTTTGGTAAGCACCGATAATATCCCTAGGAGGAGCTAGATACTTTGTATCTTTTATTGATGATCACTCCAGAAGATATTGGGTGTATCCTATCAAGAGGAAGGCAGATGTGTTTTCAGTCTTCAAAATATTCAAAGCACAGATAGAGCTTGAATCTAGAGAAAAATTCAAGTGTTTAAGGACGGACAATGGAGGAGAATATACAAGCAATGAATTTGATAACTTCTATCAACAAGAAGGTATCAAGAGGCAGTTCACAGTGGCGTATACTCCTCAACAAAATGGAGTGGCAGAGGGAATAAACAGAACCTTATTAGAAAGAACAAGAGTAATGTTGAAAGCTGCAGGTCTACCCAAGACATTCTGGGCAGAAACAGTCAAAACCGCTTATTATGCGATTAATCGATCTCCATCAATAGCGATTGATCTGAAGACACCAATGGAGATGTGGACTGGTAAGCCAGATGATTATTCTCGCTTACATATGTTTGGATGTCCTGTGTACGTGATGTACAACATTCAAGAAATTACAAAACTGGATTCAAAGTCCAGAAGGTGTGTACTCTTGGGATATGCTGATGGAGTCAAGGGATATCGCTTATGGGATCCCACTACCCATAAGGTTGTCATCAGCAGAGATGTGATATTTGCAGAGAATAAACTGCAAGAGAAGGGAAACGATAGTAGACCAAAAACTACTACAGTTCAGGTAGAAAAGAATACTGAAGATTCAGATTCTTCTGAAATAGCACCAAAGTATGAAATAGAAGAACCAGTCAAGGAAGAGGCTTCTGAAATTCGTCGGTCAACTCGTGAGAGAAGAACACGGGCATGGCGCTCAGATTATATCACTAAGAGCAATATTGTATACTTTCTTCTAATAGAGGATGGAGAGCTAACAACTATCCATGAGACTACCAAAAGCCCGGATGTATCCCTATGGATGACAATAATGCAAGAAGAGATTGAAACCCTTCACAAGAACAAGACATGGGATCTTGTTTCACTACCACAAAGAAGGAAGGCTATTGGCAACAAATGGATCTACAAGATCAAGTGTGATAGCAATGATCAAGTGGAGTGGTATCGTGCGAGATTAGTGGTAAAAGGATATACTCAGAAAGAAGGTATTGACTTCAATGAGATATTTTCACCTGTAGTTCAACTGACAATAGTTAGAGTAGTTCTGGCGATGTGTGCTACGTTTGACCTACATCTAGAGCATCTAGATATGAAAACTGTTTTTCTTCACGGAGAACTTGAAGAAAAGATTTATATGCTCCAACCAGAAGGTTTTGCTAAAACATACAAGGAGAACTTGGTTTGCAGGTTGAACAAATCTCTATACGGTCTCAAACAGGCGCCGAGGTGTTGGTATAAGAGATTTGATTCCTTTATCATAAGTCTTGGGTATAACAGACTCAATTCAGACTACTGCACATACTTCAGGAGGTTTGATGAAGATAGTGACTTCATTATCTTATTGTTGTATGTGGATGACATGTTGGTAGCGGGCCCCCCAATAAAGGCAGAATCCAAGAATTGAAGGCACAGTTAGCTAGGGAATTTGATATGAAGGACTTGGGACCAGCAAATAAGATTTTAGGGATACAAATTCATCGAGACAGAGGTAACAGGAAGATTTAGCTTTCTCAGAAGAATTATTGGAAGAAAATCTTACGCCGCTTCAATATGCAAGATTGTAAATCGATTTCTACCCCATTTCCTGCTAACTTCAAGTTATCCTCTGAGATGTGTCCTAGTAATGAAGCAGAGAGAATGGAGATGTCTCGAGTACCGTATGCATCAGTAGTGGGAAGCCTAATGTTCACTATGATATATACAAGGCCAGACATTGCACAAGCAGTGGGAGCGGTTAGTAGATATATGGCGAATCCTGGTAGAGAGTATTGGAATGCTGTGAAGAGAATTCTGAGATACATCAAAAGAACCTCAAATGCTGCACTATGTTATGGAGGATCAGAATTTACTGTCAGAAGATATATTGATTCAGATTTTACGGGTGATCTTAAAAAACGAAAATCTACTATAGGCTATGTGTTTACTCTTGCAAAAGGAGCTGTAAGCTGGGTTTCAAAACTGCAAACTGTTGTGGCTTTATCTACAATAGAAGCATAATACATGGCAGTTACACAAGCTTGTAAAAAGGCTATTTTGATTCAAAGGTTATTGGAAGAGCTCGGGCACAAACAAGAAAAGATTCCTCTATTTTGTGATAGTCAGAGTACCTTGCACATTGCAAGGAATCCAGCCTTTCATTCCAGGACGAAGCACATTGGTGTTCAATATCACTTTGTTCGAGAAGTAGTAGAAGATGGAAGTGTGGACATGAAGAAAATTCATACAAAGGAGAACCTAGCAGATGCTTTAACCAAACCAATCAACACTGACAAGTTCCAATGGTGTAGATCCTTATATGGCCTAACAGAAGTATAAGCAACATGAACAATTGACAAGAGAAGAAAAGAGAGATTTATCAAGTGTGAAGACATGATTAAAATCAAGTCTTCAAGTGGGAGAATGTTGAACAAATTAACAATTGCATCTCACCAATCAGCCCTAATAGGAACAGTGAAAAGACAGCCTTTATAGGAATAGTAAAAAGAGAAGCCACAATAGGAATAGTTTAAATGGCAACTACAATAGGAATAGTTAAAAGGGCAGCCACAATAGCAATAGTAAAAAGAGCAGCCGTAATAGCAATAGTAAAAGATGGTGTTCACACTACCTTTTAAGTTCTATAAATACAGAGGGCTTCATCACTTATTTTGCATCCCATTCTGAATCCTCTTCCTTTCTAAGAGAGAATTCAAGCCTAGAAATTCCTTTTAGTGCCCTACTTGTTTTCTCCTAAATTGTTTAGAGAGAATGTTTTCTCCTATTTCAAGAGAGATATGTTCATTTGTTCTCTCCTTGTATTTAGAGAAAAGCGAGTTGTAATCTCTTTTTCATAGTGAAATTCTTCACAATCTTATCCGTGGACGTAGCCTAAATTAGGTGAACCGCGTTAATTCTTTTGTATGCCTTATTTCTTTCATTTTATCCAAATTTTGTCAACTCGTATTTTAGCTGTATGTTATCGCTTCCGCAAAATCGATCTCCTAGCATGTATATACAAGTCTCCAGTATTATAATCACAATTACTTAAGGAAAAGGAATATGATTATACAGAATAATAATAATCGTAACAAAAAAATATGATGCGACTTACTTTTTGATCGATGGATTGATCAGTTTCACAAAAAGCAGAGTTGGGCATAATCATGTAGTTTTCTCTCTCTTTTCCAACTGGTGTTTGATATGAAGACCCTTTCACAGCTTCACTAGTAGTAAAAGTCTGTAAATCCAACAACCAGCAGAGACAATAAAATTGTATTTTATTCAAGCTAAGCTAGTAATGAAAAATATTATTATATATGTGTCATAGATTATGATAGGCGAATGTTATGTGAGACTCATTTAATCTCACGTTTTATCACATGACAATTTATAATATTCACGCTTTATCATATCATGCAACATATTTGTGTATTGTATGTATGTACCTTTTCCTTCCTTTCAAATTCACCAAAACCTCCATTGGATATAAACATATTGTCCATTTTTTCTCTAACCGCAACCATGATATCAAACCCCTTGTTTCCTCCACCACCACCAAGTGGCCCAAGTCCCATGCGGTTGTGGGCCATAGACTGGGTGTGGGCCGACTTCATGCTCACAAAGGGCTTCACATACACCCCAATAGCATCCAAGTGAACCCCAGTACTACGGCCATGGAAGCCCACGATCTTCCCACCAGTCAATGAGAACGAGAAGTGGGTCCCTTTCTGGAACCCAAAAGGCCCATACCTCCTCTTGTTGCTCTCGAACAGGAGTGATCGGATCACGTGGGACCCGCACTCGGTGATGCTGCCATAGTAGCCGCTGATGGAGACGAGGTGCTCTTCCGGATTGTCAAGCTTGACTTTCTCCGTTTTGATTCCGCCACTCCCACCGTGCCTCTCAGACCACACGGGGCACCCCCTCGTGTCGTACTCGATCTGGACTGAGTCGATGACGGCTCCGTGGCTGATTATCATTTGCCGTATGGAGCAGTAAACGCCGTCGTCCCAGCGGGTCCCACACTCTCCTCCCCATGGCCCAGCTGAAATGTGGCTCTTTTCGTTTACGGCTTCTATACAACTCTACATAGATTTATACCCGTATATAGATTTATACCCGTATGGATATATATACATATTACTTGAATATGGATAATCTCTTTCTGTATTCAACTAATATATTATTAGTTTGTTATTTTGGTAATATATGAATAATTTAAACCAAAAAAATCGAAATATGCACAAAGATAAATAATGTATATAATGGGCTAGTAACAAAAAGGAAAAATCAGTGCCTTAAAATACGTTACCATTCTTTTCAAGAAATGGACAAAAGGACAGTGCGATAATTGAAGAAGACTTCAAATTGATACAAAGGGCTGTTTTCAAGTATTAGAGAATGGCGAGGGAAGTAATATATGTGTGTATATGTATATCAGAGAAAAAATAATATATATATATATATATATATTATATTTCAGTGGATGAAGGTGAATGCCAAATTCCAATATTATCTGTGAGAGTGTGGTAGAGAACCTTTTTTTTTTCTTTTTTGTTTAAAAAAAAATTTAGTAGTGTGGGGGGTATCTAACTGTAAAAGCTAAAATCAAATCAAATATAGCTAACCATATACAGTTCTAATTATGATAAAAATTTCACAGTTCACGAATGTTCATTATTAGTAAAATATTATTTTTTGTGCACCATAAATGCAAAATTGCTCATTATTTGTGCAATCAAACAACCCAAAAAGAGAACATAATCTATCAAGAACCTCCACAGAAAGTGATCCACTTGACCTGACCCTCTGATAAAAATGTTCGAACGCATAAGTTGTCCAATTTGATGCCATCAATTATTTTTTTTATTTTTATACCATACTCTTCAATATCTTCCATCCACGTTTGCGATTAACACCAATGCAGTGCACTGAATTTCAAAGCACTTTTTAGTGAAAGGAATTTTCAAAGCATTTTTGCAGTGCTGTAGTGGAATATATTACAAAAAAAAAAAAAAAAAAAAAGATAAAAAAGTCCTGTAATGCATGAGTCATGTATATCCAGGTTTGCCACATTTCTTTTCCTAGTCTCATAAATTTTGGGCGTATAAAAAAAAATTAAAAAAATAATAGCAAAGGAAAAATCAACTCTGCTGGGTCGAGGCTCGGCTGATGGCTCTGGATCCTACTGTGGCACCGGCAATGTTTGAGCTCGGCCCTGTAAGCCCTCAATAATCCAATGTGAAAATTAGGTCGTAAGGCGTTTTTAGGGAAAAAAAAAATGGAAATATACCTCAGTTTTTTCCTAGATCTGATATCATTTTTTTTTAAAAAAAAATACTATTTTAAAAAAAAGTAGAAAATATCATTCTAAAATAGTAACTAGTAAGTTTTTGAATACTAGTAATTAGTAAACAAATGCATTTATAATTAGTAACTTCTAACCAATTTTTAGACATTAGTTACTAGTAATCATTTTAAAAATACTATTTTTCTATTAAAAAAACTTAAAAATGGTACTTTTGAAAAAAAAAAAATACTGGTACGAGAATTAGGAAAAAAATCAGGCCCATCGTATTTTTATAATTCTTTTTCTGTTTTTGTAGGATATTAGAAACCCTAATCCAACGAACAGAGAAACAGCAAAGCAAAAAGTAAATAAAACAAGTGACTTTTTTTACACCTCATTTTATTAAAATGTATCTATTTTTTTAGAGTATTATAAGAAATGATCTTTTTTCAAAAAAAAATCAGTTTAAAAAATTGCCGTTTTTATACATATTCAATAAATGGCCGTTTTATAATTTGATTTTGATAAATAGTCATTTTTTAGTTTACCTATTTTTTTTATTATGTAAATCAATTTTTAAAAAAATAAGTCAATTTTTAAAAATAAATTGTTATATTTTGATACACTAAATAAAGTAAATAATTTTTTTATAAATTAAATCAACCTTTGAAAAATTAAATCAAAATTTTAAAATAAATCAATATATTTTGATAGACTTAATATGAAAAACAGTCCTTTTGTAAATCATTTTCAAAATCCGGCCATTCTTTGAAAGTGTTTAAAAAATGGTCATATTATAAACTATGATCCAAAATTAGGCCGTTTGGCTAAAAAGGCCATTTTTTCAATAGCTAAATTGTGGTATATATTAGGTTCTAAACTAAAAATATCTTTTGATGGAAATTTGATTTTTTTATGGTAGTTTTTCCAAAAAAAAACAAAAAATTCCGAATTTTGTGACGGATATAAAAAATCACGGATTTAATTATAAAAATATCATTTTAAAAATACTTAGAAAATACCACTTTTTATTCATTGATGAGATACTTATGATAGCCAATCGACTACCTAAAATAACTTGATCAATTACTTTCAAGTTGATGAGATACTTTTGGTAGCCAATCGAGTACCGAAGATAACTTGATCAGTTATTTCAAGTAATTGGATTGGTTACTCTAAATAACCTAACTAATTACCTTGAGTATCATTGAAAATACTAAATTTAAAGAAAAGTAGTATTTTTCTAAATATTTCTAAAAAAATGATTTTTCTAATAAAACTTTTAAAAGTGATATTTTCTAAATCGGGATTTTTCAAAAAAAAATAGTAGGATTTTTTAATTTTTGATACTTTGGCCTTGAATTTTGTAAAAAGCCCTATATCTTATGTCAGTATATCAGTTTTTATATAAAGTATATATTAAACATGATAAAAGTGAATCTGTCTATCATATTGAAACTGATGTACTTTGATATTTTGCTAAAATTGTTTATCATTATATCAGCTTCATGATTCGATCTTTTTTTTGTGGGGGGGAGGGGGGAAGAGCCGCTATATGACTGAGAGTCCATAATGACAAATTGTTGTGTGATATTGGAGGTAGACTGAGGAAACGAAGCAAACCTCGGGTGCCTAGAGGGTTGGAATTTATTTTTTTATATTCTTTGAGATCATTTGGTGCCTAAATCTGAAATAGTGCTACTTATGACTCCCCAAAATTTTAGCGAAACATGACAGAGAAAGAAGAGTGATATCTGTGAAAAGATCAAATCTAGAGCTGAAAATGAAAGAGAGTATAGGAGAGCTTGAATAATAATAGAGTAATTAAATGATGTTGACCTTTTAAATTATTAAGAGATTAACCAATACACCTTTTGTTCTATTATTATTTTTATTTTTTGAGGTTCTAATACTTTTATCTACAAAAATTCAAAAAAATTATAAAAATATGGAGGTCATAGTTTTTTTCAATTTCTGTACCGTTTTTATTAAACAATATCACTTTTTACTAATTATTAATTTCTTAAAACTAATTACCGGATATCACTTATAATTTATAAATATTTTTAGTTACTAGTTATCAGTTTTTAGAAACTGATTACTAATTACTAGTTTTAAATTAGCATTTCTTTAAATATGTTATAAAATATCATTTTTATAATAAAAACCATATTAGCCATAAAGAAAATTTATGCCTCTGTATTTTTCTTCTTTTTTTTTTTCCAAAAATGTCTGTAATGCCTAATTTCCCCCTTTTTTTTTTCTTTTTCTTTTGAAATTAACTGTTATCAAAGTGGTTCTACTCTAGAGGATCTGCAAAGTAAAGTAGTGATCATTATAAGCTTATATTATTTTCGTCCGTGTAATTGCAAAGCAGAAAATACAAGAGGAAGTTTATATTTTAAAAATACAACACTAATAATGCATTTTCTACTAAATTAAAAATAAATAACTAACAAAACAACTCATTAAAATTATCAGAAATTGTAACTATGGTTGCGTCCATATTTGTTTGTAGATAATAGTGAACAAAATCTTTTTACTTGAAATTTTAAAGCTATCCCCATTCAGCTTCCCAGTTTTTAAGTTAGACTGAATATGGAGGTAATTAAGTGCCTCTGTTTGGCTGTTGGGAAAATAGCTTGTCGTTATGTATTATATTACTAGCACGTTAGAAAGGGAATCCAGTTTGGAGTTGAAAATAGGACCTGAGCTTTTGGATGTGATATTAGTAATAATTAAAGCTTAATTATTAATTGGCACCCAAATTGTGACTGAGAATGTTTAGTCATGTCTCATGTGACAAGCGACAAACCAAAATCTATGTAATCTCGAACAACTGAAGAGCTCCACCGACGTAAACGGAACGGAGATCTAGCGGAACCAAGATTCATGGTTGAATAATACTTTGAAATTTGAGAGAAACAAACGGCGCATCAACGGTGTCCCCTTTTTTTTGTTTTTCGCTCTGAACGGTGTCCCGTTGTTTCTTGCTCATGTTCCGTTTCTAAATTAATTTACATTATCACTTTTCTTTTTTTATTTATATATTTCACTTCTAACTACATATTATTAAATCAACGGCATACAATTTTAGTTCACATGGAGGATTGGGTATGTCTCAAATTCCCAATGCAGCCTCCATCGTTTAACTTTGCTTCTTTATCTACATTTTGCCCTTTATTTAGACACGCTACCTTATTATAATTATTGAGCTCGTAATTGTTAAAAAAAAAATAATAATAATAATATTTCATCCACGGTTGCATATAAGAGTAATGTTAGGATTGCTATTTTTTTTAACTCAAATAATGTAGTATAATTTTCAGTCACACATTATCATTAACAAATAATCCTAAGTTAGCAAATCTAGTTTTCATATCCTTTCCAAAAAAAAAAAATCTAATTTTCATATGATACGAAATTTTTGTAAAAAAATTTGATGAAAGAGTGCATATCTATTACGTTATCATGATAAACATAAGCATAACTAGTTTATATATATATATATATGGTTCCCAGTCCATATATATATATATATATATTAGTTATTGTGCATTTAATTTAAAGCCACTCTTCTTCTGATCTTCTCCTTCGTAGAATCATAATTAAATCCTGGTTGATCGAGATTAGGTAATAGTAGAAAAGGAAAAGTGATAGAGATACTGCCCTTTTTCTTAATCAAATAAAGAAATTTTCTTTGATTTTTTGTTTGATTAAGTTTAAAGAAAAGCTTTCATTAAAAAAAAAAAAAAAAGGTTTACTTCTCAAAACGATGGATAAATATAATATCTCTAATGTTGATATTTAAAAATAATCCGAAGGCGACGAGCAACAAGAATCAAATGTGAAACTCCAATATTAGGTTAGTAGGACCATCAATAATAATCAGAGAAAAAAGAAAAAGTTGACAACTTTAAATACAATTGCATGACTGCCACAGGCTCAATCTCTATTCTTTCTTTATAAGTGGGACAAAAATATTATGCTTTTTTTTTTTTTCAGTTCTATTTCTTTTTAAATGTTTGCTTACTTGATATATACTTCATTCCATGTTCATTGTTCACATACGTACACCGACACCGAGGATTTAAACAATTACACAGCTGCCAGGTTGAGAAAGATCGACTTCAAACATCAACTCACTTAAACAAATTTAGACATTACATTTGGCGCCGTATCTATGCCTCGTAAATTTTAAAAGGTAAAGAGTAAAAATGAAGGAAGCAAAATATATATAAATAAATTTACCGAAGGGGACATTGATATTGTGGATAGGGTGTCCTTAAACTCAAAGCAGTGGACTAGAGTCAATCACAATATTCGAGCAGTGCCAAAACTTCTAAGACCCTTTTTTGAATATTTGTAGGAGACAATGAAAGAAACATGCCGTGAAAGGTGCACTGAATCATTATCTAATTTCGATTGGCCATACATAAACCTTCACGTGGTGATGGGCTTGTTTCATTCCAATCAGTACACATCTATAGTAAAATAGAAGACTTCACAATAAAGAAAAATACTAGATTTAATTATATTAATCTTTGCATGTATGTGATGCTAAACAATAGTATTAATGCATGGAGGACTATTAGCACCACTATTTCTCACACTGTGTTCTCGCTAGTTAATTTGCGTGGACTTCGACAATAATTTGTTAGGTTACTAAAATATGAGATATTCAAGTATACATTCTTAAAAATTGAGACATTGGCTGTAAGAGAAAATGAGAAAGACACTACTACTAGCAACTCTCATCCATTGCCTTCAATTAGCATTGCCCATATAGAAAGATATATAAAAATTGGGTACCAATCTAATAAGTATTTTACTTTTTATTTATTTATAGATATTATTTTGTCTAATTAAAATTTATCATATATATATTTTTATAATAAAAATAAAAAATTATTAAATAATATATATATTTTTTTCAACTATTCAAATCATAATAATCTAATGGTAATAATTCAATAGCTAAAAAATATCTAAAAATAAGTAGTAAAAAAATATCTACTAAATTATAGCACAGAATATTGAACTAATATTTGCATCGATCGCTGTATACCAATTTAGAATAGAACTCGTACTCTAATCCTTTTATAAAATAACAAATAGTAATTAAATTTTTCGATTTGGATGATTCGAATTTTTGACTTTTTATAGACGTGGTTATTACCACTAAACTATGATTCTAAATCATAAATTGTAGTTATTATTACTAGTGATATGAAACATATTTTTGGTTAAAATAACGAATGTGCCGTATTTTTTTGCTTGTTATAGTTAACTTTTTATTTGGAACACAACCAAAAAGGAAATTAAAAAAAAGTGAGAAATTGCCAGTGTCACTCATACTAAGGAGTAGTACTGTACAAATGAGTAGTGACACCGCCTATTTGGTGTTTAGAAAATAGAAAGATAAAAATCAAGGAAGGACATGGCACATGGCACATGTTTCCAACACGTGAGCGCCTCACACAAATCTTCGGAACATGCATGGTCCTAAGAAAATTAATTTTTTTGGTTCGTGGTGGCAAATATTATATACATAAGTATATATATATATATATTAAATAAGGATTTGGTTAATGATAACTGAGAACAGATAATTTCTGCATGAAAGCTTGGTTTCAGCATTTAAAGTGTTTTTCCTTGTCTATAAGTTCGCATTTGATTATCAACATCATGCATTTAAACTACTGAGATTTGCAAGATAACCTATGTTCAATTGTTCTTTCTTTTCAAATCGTAATCTTTTTTACATTAAAATCTTTTTTTGTAGTTAAAGTTAATGCATTTCAATGCTACATTCGAACTAACCCTCGTATAATTTTGAAGCTTTCGGTTCACATCTAATGGATGATCTGTACATACCAGCAATGATAAATACACGTTCTGTCTTTTCATATATTATTAGATTCATAAATCTCACTTTAATTTCTATGAGCAGCATTCTACACTCTTAAAAGTTTTCCAACCCCTTGTTTCACATTAAAGAAAATTAGCTGCCATATCGCTATTAAGAAAAGAGAGACAGAGAGACAAAAAAAAAAAAAAAAAAAGAAAAAAGAAAAAAGAAAAGAAGATTACCCATTGAGAATGTAATTCAATTTTATTTTTGGATTAATATTGGACACCTAATTTAGAGAATTGCCAAGAAAATTTAATTATTTGTTTGAATTATTCCAAAATCTAGCATAAATCTATTGGATTACAAATGATGGCAATTGTCTTTTTTTTTTTAATAATTAATATGATCATCTTTTCTTTATTTCGAAGGAATAAAATAATTCAAAAAATAAATGAAAAAGTTTAAACTGAGACTTGAACTTGTGAGCTGACACTATGATATTTAATGGGGGGCAAGTAGATTGGCAGAGTTAGTGAGTGAGTTAGCGGAGGAACTAGAATCCAAACCAGAGCAAAATGGTTGCAGTGTCTGTAGAGCTGTACTAGATCAGAAGCTCACAACTTCTCTCTCTCTCTCTCTTAGTTTTTTCTCAACACATATCCATATCCTCACTCTGAGTAGTCCCCTTTTCAAATTTATTTCCCTCCACTGAGTTAAAAGACCAGAGTGAGAGTAAGAGAAAAATGGAAACTTTCTCAGTTTCCAAGCTCTTAGCTTTGTTCATAGTGGCCCTGTTTATGGGTCCTGAGCTCATGTTTTGCACTGTGACATACGATAGGAAGGCCCTTCTCATCGATGGCCAAAGGAGGATCCTCATCTCTGGCTCCATCCACTATCCTAGAAGCACCCCCGACGTAATTTTCCACTTCTTTTTTTTTTTCGGTTGAATTCTTGATTTTTATCTGCAAATGCTTTAGTGGAGTTTCTTATGTGATTTTGTGAAATGGGTTTTTGTTTTTTTAGATGTGGGAAGATCTTATACAGAAAGCTAAAGATGGAGGATTGGATGTGATAGATACATATGTTTTTTGGAATGTCCATGAACCTTCTCCTGGCAATGTACTATACTAGATCTCCTCTGTCTCTTCCAACTCTCTTCTCTACCACTAGAAGCTAGAAAATTAGAAAATGTTGCTTCATTGATTTTTTTTTTTTGTTTTATATATATAATTTGGTTTTCCTCTAACTCTATTCTTTCTGGTTGATATTTTAGTACAATTTTGATGGGAGGTACGATCTCGTACGGTTCATAAAGACTGTGCAGAAAGTAGGGCTGTACGTTCATCTACGCATTGGACCTTATGTTTGTGCCGAGTGGAATTTTGGGTACTTCTTAATAAATACCTTCTTAAACTGTTGCATATTGGTTGATATTTATTTTCATTTTTTCCCCTTTTTTTTGTTATGTTTTAAAAAATTCATTTCCTGATTTCACCTTCATTTTATCTTTGGTATAGAGGATTTCCCGTCTGGTTGAAGTATGTTCCTGGTATCAGCTTCAGAACAGAAAATGGTCCTTTCGAGGTAGTGTATCGGCTTTGCAAATATTCTACACTAAAAAATAGTAAATTGATTTGTCTTCCTTTATTTATTTTTTTCCGGCTTAAAGAAAAAGAAAGAAAGAAAAGCCCATCTGGTAGAATGAGGAGGGCAAATATATCAACGGGTATGGACTTGATTCTAAAGATTTGATTCATGTTTGGTTTTGAAGGCGGCAATGCAAGGGTTCACCCAGAAAATTGTTCAGATGATGAAAGATGAGAAGCTATTTCAAACGCAAGGAGGTCCAATCATCCTGTCTCAGGTAAGGTTCTTATTATTTTACCAAGTTTAACCTTTGACTTCTGCAAGTCCCTTTTTTTTTCTTTTTTTTTCCCTTAAAAAAAAGCTCTTACTTAACATGTTTGAGTACTTTCAGTACTAAATGGTTTGTGAAATATTAGCCACTTGGGTTCATAGGTCGTTGTCTTATGAAAACAGTTTTCTAGATTGTTTCACTCACCTTTCTTGCTAAATTTGTACACTGTAGATTGAAAACGAGTATGGGGGCGAGAGCAGGCGACTTGGAGCTGCTGGCCAGAACTACGTAAATTGGGCTGCAAAAATGGCTGTTGGGTTGGATACGGGAGTTCCGTGGGTGATGTGCAAAGAAGAAGATGCCCCTGATCCTGTGGTGAGCTATCTCATAATAGTCTGAGTAATAACTAGTGGTTCACTTTCATTAGTAATTATTCTTGCTTATTTGGTTCTCTTGTTAGCAATGAAAATGGCTAAGTTTTATTTCTTCATATATTGGTTTCAGATTAACGCATGTAATGGTTTCTATTGTGATGCTTTCACCCCCAACAAACCTTACAAGCCTAAGCTTTGGACAGAGGCTTGGAGTGGCTGGTAATTATAAGATTTGGTATATTCAAGTACTTTCAGGAGTTAGCTGAGTGAATGAGAAATTTACTCTTCTAATTCCTCTTATGTTTTTCCCTGTCTCATAACAAATGAATAGGTATACTGAGTTTGGCCAAGCCAATCCGCACCGGCCTGTTGAAGATTTGGCATTTGCAGTTGCTCGCTTCATACAAACGGGTGGCTCATTTATTAACTACTACATGGTGGGTTAACTTGTTTACCTGGTTCATGTTTCTGAGCCTAAAATGTTCCAACAAAAATTGTGAGTCCCTATGTCCATTGTTTATGACAGTACCATGGAGGAACCAACTTTGGACGCAGTGCTGGGGGTCCCTTCATTACAACCAGCTACGACTATGATGCTCCAATTGATGAATATGGTAAAGGAAGAAGACTATTTTGAATTTAAAACGATGCTTATATTGTGCATGACACTAAATGAATTGTGCCTCTAGGATGGAATTCGTAATCTTTTTGTTTTAAGCTCTTTTAGCTGCATAATAACCACTTCACTGTCTCCAGGTTTGATCAGGGAACCGAAATATGGTCATCTCAGGGAGCTTCATAGGGCTCTTAAGCTATCTCAACAAGCATTAGTTTCCTCAGATCCTACTATTACTAGATTAGGAACCTATCAGCAGGTCAGATTAATATGCATAGATTTCTCTCCTCTATATGGTAGAAGAAACAAGGCAACAGAAACAGCAAGCCTTACTCAACCATGGTCATTTTCCAGGCACACGTTTTTTCAGGGTCAAGAAGATGTGCAGCTTTTCTCTCGAACTACAATCCAAGCTCACCTGCCAGAGTGTTTTTCAATAACTTGCACTATGATTTGCCTCCTTGGTCCATTAGTATCCTTCCAGATTGCAAAAATGCAGTATTTAACACTGCGAGGGTAAGCAAAACTTAGAGCTCTTCTATCGGTAATGGAATATTGTTGTGCATCTTTCTTTTTTTCTCCGAACTTGCTGATAAAATTTTGCTTTCCTAATGAAGGTGGGAGCTCAAATTTCACAGATGCAAATGTCTGCAACAAGCACTAAGTTGCTCTCATGGGAAACTTATGATGAAGATCTTTCTTCTTTGGAGGATAGCTCAACAATAACTGCTGTTGGTCTTCTGGAGCAGATAAATGTCACTAGAGATTCCAGTGACTATTTGTGGTACATAACCAGGTGAGCTAATGCTGAATATTACTTAATTTCCCCTATCTTGTTTATTTGATTTGTTCCTTTTTCTTTTTAATCTTTCACGCTGTAATGATAAACTTTTATACCTTTGTTTCAGTGTTGACATTGGTTCATCAGAATCATTTCTTCGTGGAGGACAAAAACCAATCCTTAATATTCAGTCTGCTGGAGATGCTGTTCATGTTTTCATCAATGGGCAGTATTCAGGTAATGTTTTAGAATCACTTTCTCCTAAGCTAGGCGCTTATGAATATTTACTACTGGGTTTTGTTGCAAACTTTATTGACCGGCTCTTTAACTCAAAATAACATTACAAGTACAGGCTCAGCCTTTGGGACTAGGGAGCAGAGACAGTTTACTTTTACTGGACCAGTTGATCTCCATGCTGGAACTAACAAAATTTCACTTCTCAGCATAACTGTCGGGTTACCGGTGAGTTCTTTGGCCAGGACTCAAAAATTTAAGAGTCGCAGTTGCATGTCTAAGTAGGTTGTTTCAGTTGCTGATTGTGGGAATTCAATTTTGTTGTTTTGAAGAATATTGGTTTGCACTATGAGAATTGGAAAACAGGAATTGTTGGTCCAGTTTTGTTGACTGGTCTTGACCAAGGAAAGATAGACTTGACAAATCAGAAATGGTCCTACCAGGTGACAACAAAAGCCTTCATTTTTCTCCGTTTGCCCTGTCTTACTATTTTGTGAAGATCTAAGTCTCATGGAATGTTATCTTATAAAACAGGTTGGCCTAAAAGGAGAGTCATCGAACCTGGTCACTCCAAATGGACGCACATCCGTTGACTGGGTCCGAGCATCACTGGCAACAGGAAACCAGCAGCCTTTGAGATGGCACAAGGTAAGGAAGTGAGGGCAGAGCCATAGAAAGCATAGGACAAAACATGTTATCTATCAGTAAAACCCCAACATATGTGCACCATTTCATGACACCCTTTGGAACTTACAGGCTTATTTCGATGCACCTGGGGGAAGTGAGCCTTTGGCGTTGGACTTGCAGAGCATGGGAAAGGGTCAAGTATGGATCAATGGTCAAAGCATCGGAAGATACTGGACGGCTTATGCAAAGGGTGGCTGCTATTCTTGCAGTTACACTGGGACATACCGGCCCGCAAAGTGTCAAAGTGATTGCGGCGGACCAACGCAAAGATGGTATTGTTTTCTAAGTTCACTTCAGGATTCCGTATGAATTCGTACTTAGAAAACTCATAGAAAATACGTTCGAAGCAGTCCCAAATGTAGTATTGTTGGATTTTTCTCAGGTATCATGTTCCAAGGTCCTGGCTAAAGCCGACGAATAATCTACTGGTGGTCTTTGAGGAACTAGGTGGTGACGCGTCGAAGATATCTATCGTAAAGAAATCTTTGGCAAGTATTTGTGCCGATGCATTTGAGAACCACCCCAACATTGACAACTATAGAGTCGATAGTGATGGGGGATCAAGCCTGGATCATACGGCTAAGATTCATCTACAGTGTGAACCGGGGACAACAATATCAAGCATCAAATTTGCAAGTTTTGGAACCCCTTACGGGACTTGTGGCAGTTTCCAGCAAGGAACTTGCCATGCAGCGAACTCCCGTGATGTTGTTGAAAAGGCAACTTTCCTTACCCTGCTACGATGTTTACATCGGCTATAAACTGATATTCATGTAACATCATCGCAAAAAACTTAAGTACAAACAAAATTGAACAAGTTCAAATTCTTGGATGATGTTGCATGAATAGACCGTTTGGACGTCAAAGAATTGGAATTCAGTTTGACTAGGGAAACTTTCGACTTTCGTAGAAGCCATTGTAGTGACATTTTCTCTTTTTCCTCTCATTGTTGTTGTGTTTAACAGGCATGCACAGGTCTTGAGAGTTGCGCAGTCGGAATTTCCAGCAGCAACTTCGGCACAGATCCTTGTCCCGGCGTGCTCAAGCGTTTAACGGTTGAAGCTCTTTGTTCTGCTTAACACAATTCTAAAAACCAAATTCAAAAAGATGAAGAAAACTGAGGAGGAGGTGAAGAACTTCCCCCGGAGTTAATTTATATAATTACATTATTTAAAAGGCAGAATGATTTATGCAAAATAAGAGTGATATTATCAGCGAGGAGAAATCCATCGATACCGATGGTCAACTGCTCTGTCAGCACTATATATTTTATTAGTATGGGGGTAAAGGTTTGGGGCATTTGTAAAGTCAATAGCGAGCAGGCAATTCTTTTGCCTTAAGGCTTTATACGGTGGCAATTATGACCATCCTTTTTATTTTTATTTTTATTTTATCTTAAATGGCCAATTATTTTGTAAAGAACTGGTCTCTCTATTGAGTTCAAGCCTGAATACGAAAGTTTCTGATTGCTGTATAGTTTTCCATCATATAGTTGAAAATATAATTTGATGCTTTTCTAGGATACTAAATCATCCACCAAGTACAATGTTTGCTGAGATAGCACCGGCGACTGACCGATTCACAGTCAAACACCTTGGTGAGCTTTATGACTTGGCTGCCAAGTTATATATAACCCAGAAACAAATAGTCTTAAACTAAAAGCAAATGTCAATATTATATGTATGTCTATATATCCTCTTCTCATGGTCCTAAACCAAAAGCATTAACACAGGAAAAGAGCAAAGCAAAGAGAACATGATAAACTTAACCAAAAGCATACAGCAAAACAGGAAATGAGCAAAGAAATGGGAACATAAATAAACTTTCACACATGCATAGCAAAGTTAATAACTTAAAAAGTTAGAAACAACAACAGCAACCAAAGCTGCATCACATCAACCGGACTACATAAAAGGATAACAATAGGTAGCAGATACATAAACAACAAACAGGGAAGACGTATATGAGAAACATCAGAAATAACAAGTAGATACTACTAGAGAGATTTTTATGGCCCCATTAAAGTCAAGCAGCAGCAACAACCGCATGCTTCTCAACTTTCGCCAGAAGTTCCTCCTTTCTAGCACCCACAATCTTGTCTACAACTTTGCCTTCTTTCAGGAAGAGAAGCGTCGGCATAGCATCGATTTTCCACTCTTCGGCAACTTCCTGCACATAACAAATAAAATGCAATAATAAGGATAAAAGCATGAAACCCTTTATCACGGTTATAATGCCAAAATCTTTAATCAGCTTTATGAGGCCTCTTCTCGAGTCTTCTATTTCCCTATTTTCTTTATTTTTTGGGTTTTTTTTTTCCGGAAAAAAAAAAAAATTGAGTGGTTGTGCTATCTGGTGCAACTACAATAACATAGTGGTTTGACTGAATAACTAAATATTATCAAGCGATTTATATGATTATCTATTCTACAAACTATAGGTCTACAAGCAGATTTTATAGCAGGTATAAATCATTGACACCCAATGAACACAAGAAATTCAAACCCAAACCTTACAAAATCGACTTAGATAGAGTACAGAGGGTCATTTTAACATAATTGTCAGTATAAGTGCGATTAGAAATGGCAGAGATTGTTTATACTGATATGTTATACCTTCAACTCATCAACATCGACCTTCAGGAATGTGACATCTGTCCACTTCTTAGCCAGATCCGTCAGAATTGGGGCGATGAAACGGCACGGGCCGCACCATGATGCAGTGAAATCAACCACTACCTGTANAAAAAAAAAAAAAAAAAAAAAAAAAAAAGAGAGAAGGGTATTACGACAACCCAAATTATGAAAAAAAAAAAAAAAGGAAAATATCTCCAACATTGGGAAAATTATTACATGAAAACCCTAAAATTAAGCAGCCCTAAATCCACCATCCAGAAAAGAAAAATAAAAAAAAAAATGCCTAGTAAAATACATCCAATTTTTTTTTTAATAAGAGACGACAGTATAATACATCCAATTATGAGACAAAGGGCGAAATCAATAGCCGTACATGCCAATCTTAAACGAAAAATTTCGAGTAATATCGTACGGTTATCCGCGCATGAAACGCAATCCACCAAAACCAAATCATAAAAATTGAAAAAACAAATGGGAAAGAAGAAAAAAAAAAAAAAAAGGACAAATGTTAATTTTTTTATTTACTTCAAAATTTCAGAAAATACAAGCGAATAAATTACCAGTTTCTTAGAGTCCTTTCCCTTCTGGAAATGGTCGAGCCAGCTTTCTTGGGTGTGGCAACCGACAACTTGGTTCTGTTCAGCCATAGCTTTTGCTCTTTAGTTTTTTTCTCAGACGAAAATCTCAGTGGAATCTCTATTACAATTCTCTCGAGCGATGAATCTAATGTTGGCCCTTGGCCTCGTTATGTATATCCGCTGTCAACTTTTTGGGCTAAATTGCCTTAATGCCATTTGGAAGGTAACCAACACGGTTCCGACACGTGAGATAGAGTGACGTATACCCATACGTCTAATGTGATTTAACCTGTTGCTTTCACCGGTGAGAACGCTGTCATTTAGGATGAATGGGGTTTTAAATTGAGAAATGAGGAAGGAATCAAATAAGGGGACCCCATATGGCAAATTTGAATACAAATACCTTTTTTAATATAAATTATCTAAGCCTCCAAGCAAGGAAATGAATAAACAAAAATAGAATTAGGATTATGGAACAAATGGTCCTCGAACTATCACATTTATGGTGGTAAGTCGATCTCAATGTTTTGTCCGTGGTAATTAAATTTTTGAATTTTTTAATTTATAATAATTTGATCTTTAAATAGTATAAATTATAATATGTTATTAAATTTTTAATAAAAAAAATACAAATAACGAGTGTGTTATAATATCTGAAAATATATTTTAAAAAAATAAATTAACTAAAAAGATTGTGAAATAGTAAAAGGTGCATTTTTTTTTTTTTTTTTTTGCATATTTTAGAACTCTTAGAGTTATAAATTTATATAAAATTTTTTTGTAATAATTCATTTTTATACTTAAAACTTTTAAATTATTTTTAAAATATATTCATAAGTACTATTATATATTTCTCGCGTGTACTCTTAGCCAAAAATTTTACAACACGTTACAATTTAGATTATTCAAAAACTAAATTACTATAAATCAAAAAAAATTCGGACAATTAATACTATAATTAAAATTTAGGATCAAATTCCGAGATCCTCGAGGGACCGTTTGCCATTAACCCAGTAGAATACAAATAGTCGCTTTCTTTTACTAAAGTTGTCGGTAACTATTTATATAAAAAGTCACGTTTTATTTTCAACTCATTTTCTTCTAGAGAATTATGTCAGCTAAATAGATTTTGATATCATATATCAATTATCCGTGTGAATGATTCAATACTTAGGTCACGTGTCCTAATATGTAATTAAATGAACTGTAAAAATAATGGAGGAAAAAAAGAAACAGAGAAAGATTTTATAATTATCCTTTATATATATAATTTTTTTAAAGGATCTCTCATGTAATCCTAATTGATATATAAACAAACTAAATAGGAACACAGACGGATTTAGGGCTTTGTTTGAGTGGAGGCATAATTTAAAAAAAAATAATTCTTAGATTAAAAAAAACACGAGTTAGTAAATTTCTATTCAATATGGATCAACAAATAGAACTAAATTCACATAAAAACAAAGTGTCTTGGAATTAAAAAAAAAATCACATACAGTAATTAGTCGTCATAAAATATGTTTAAAAACAAATTGTTGCTTATTGTAACTAACAAATATTGAAGAGTAGACAGCAGACAAGTTCTATTTTTTAATAAAAAAAATGGAAAATAAAGAGAGGAAAAAATATGGAGAAAAGATACATGAGAAAGGATAGATTTTAAGAAACATATAAGGAAACTAACTCGAAAAAGTAGAATATTAGATAAAAAAGAAAGCAGAAATATAAATAAATGTATGGATAAAAAAAAAAAAGATGATGAGAAATTGAAGAGACCGGGGGGGGGGCAGCAAATTGATAATGATGAGAAAACTAATCTAAAATATAAAAGACCGAATAGGGTAAATTAAAATAAGAATAAAACATAAGAGGCAAAACTATAATCACACAAAGTATGCACCGAATCGCCCTTATGTATATCGATGGCCGAATAAAAATTGATGCAGGAGCATCTTTCATCTTGCTGTCGTTCTCTCTTTTATCTACAGCTTTCAAAAATGGCTTAAGAAACAACCTGTCGTTTTTCTTGTGTTCATGTCGTTTATCCAGTTGGTTTAATTGTTATTGTTTTTGTTTATCGTCGTTTATTTCCTTTTTGTATCAAAAGGCTGCGTATTGGTCGAAAAGTGGGTCACTAGGGTTTGTTGCTTTCTCTGGTGTGGAGAATGAGAGAAAAGATTTGTATGAACTTTGGGCCTTTGGCTAATTGAATGAGAACACCGCAGAAGTTAAAGCTTGTCGAAGCTTGTCCTCCTTATCCCCATTGTTGCACTATCAGAATTGGGTATCCGTAGTAGAGACTTTCCTCGGCACCGATGGCCAAGTCTTGCGGTAGTTGGCCCTCTCTTCCTGTCTCCCTGAACAACCGTGGTGTCCTCCCTATCCAATTTGGGATCGCTGATTAGTCATAAAATTTATATTTTTATGGTCACAAATTGTGTAACTTCCATCGCACAGCACATCACTATTAAAAATGTCATTTTTCAAAAACCTCTAAGAAATTCAACCGAGTCAAAATTACTACTAGTCAGGTCCATTTCCCATTATAGTTCAACATAATACGGGCCATGGACCTAACCTATTTGATGGCCCATCAATGTAACAATGGATCGGTACGGCCCATTATCTGGTCCATCAATATGGTAAAAGCCTTAAATAATAATAATAATAATAATGATAAAGTAAAATAAAATTCAGCGTTTGAAAGAAAATTTTATTTATTTATTTATTTTCTTGTGTTACAGTCGTACAGTGAGCTGAAATTTCAAGAATGCGAAGATGATTTCTAATTGTTTTCCAAAGGTTAAAAACACATTTTATATACTAACCATTGCCAATTTGATGTAATTGTCCGAGATATTAGTAAATTTATTATATATTTTCTGATCCGAAATCTAATCAGAATTCAAAGAAATCGGGTTACGTCCAGCCAATTTTGTTAGACAAAGACGGTAAGCCTCAAACTTGAATATTCCTACGGATAATGGACAACAATTTATGGCCACAAACCACAGAATTTCTTCTTAAACCCAACACTTTAAGCATATCAATCAGGTATATCCCGTACAAACAAACACACACACCCCAGATGATAAAGAATAAAAATCTAAGGGCACATCATTTAAACGCGAAATTTGAAAGCGATTAACCAAATAACAAGAACCACCACCCGCACCCTTTTAAATTTCAGTTTTCTACATGCCAAAGAAATCAGGACAAAATCTAATTTCCACGTGGAATATTCCTAAACCACATCCAAACACCACCCCCCCCCCCACACATGGCCCACACTCTGGTCTAAGCTAACTGGCTCTTCTCTTCTCTCTCCATATTATCCACATCTCTCTCGCTCCCCTGAAAGCCACCAGATTTTCTAGAGAGAGAAAATCCAGATATGATTTAGAGAGAGGAAGTGAAGAAGAGGAAAGTAACTCTACACCCTTCTCTCTCTCTCTCTCTCTCTCTCTCTCTAACAATGCTTTCTATAAGCTCAGAAATGGCTCTTCCCCAACTCATTCCTTCTCCTCCTCCCTCCTCATCCCTTGCCCACAAACCCACCTTAAACCCCAATACCCTTTCCTCTTCCTTAAACCCTAATCCCGTATTCAAATCCTCAATCCGCCGCCGCCGGAAGCCCAATGGCCTCCGCTGCTCCGCCTCCTCCTTCCCGGAGCGGCACTACACGAACTCGCCCAAATCAGACGACGTCGTTGAGCTCCCACTCTTCCCTCTACCCCTGGTCCTCTTCCCCGGCGCCATTCTCCCCCTACAGATCTTCGAGTTCCGGTACCGGATGATGATGCACACCTTGCTCCAGACCGACCTCCGCTTCGGGGTGATTTACTCCGACGCCGTTTCGGGGACCGCTGACGTGGGCTGCGTCGGCGAGGTCGTCAAGCACGAGCGGCTCGTCGACGACCGGTTCTTCCTAATCTGTAAAGGCCAGGAGCGATTCCGGGTCACCAACGTCGTCCGTACGAAGCCCTACATCGTGGCGGAGGTGACGTGGCTGGAGGACCGGCCGTCGCCGGACGGGGAGGAGGATTTGGACTCTCTGGCGAACGAGGTGGAGTCGTACATGAAGGACGTGATTCGGTTGTCGAATCGGTTGGGGGGGAAGCCGGGGAAGGAGGTTCAGGACTTGAGGAGGAACCTTTTCCCGACGCCGTTCTCGTTTTTCGTCGGGAGCACGTTCGAGGGCGCCCCGAGGGAGCAGCAGGCGCTGCTCGAATTGGAGGACACGGCGACGAGGCTGAAGAGGGAGAAGGAGACATTGAGAAACACTCTTAATTACTTGACGGCGGCTTCCGCCGTTAAGGACGTGTTCCCGTCGACGTGATCTTAGTGGCGGAGGAACCAAGTTTCAGGTTAGTGGGAAAAGTTTAGATTAATTTGATAATAGTATACATAAACGACAACGGGAGGAAAAGCAAAGAGGGGAGAATGTGTTAATTGAGAACTTTACACTTGGGAAAGTTGTACATTTTGATGTGTAATATGATTTGGCTCCTTCTTTGTTTCTAGATTTTTTTGACTATAAATTGTTACAAGTTGAGAAAGTTGCTGGTTTTTGATATACTCAATGAAAAGTAACGCAGATGGAAAGCCAACTGGGGATGGTTACTATCCATTTTACACGGTGGATTGATTAAGCAGGCTTATAGCTTGTAAAGAAGAAGGAAAGGAAAAAGGGGAAATGTTGATCGGGGTTTGTTTCTTGTTTAATCAGTATGTGTAATGATGCAATATTGATTAATATGAGTACCAGTTGAGAAAGGGGGAAACTTGGTTTGTGTCACATTCCAACAACGAAGTATTTTTGGTTCTACTATTTCATCTCATAATGAGGGAGCGGTATAATTTGATTGTTTTCTCCGTAATGAATGACAAAGGTGATAAATTTCGGAACGAAAATAAGGAATCATGATATTATTGAGTAGGATTATGTGAATACAATTAGCGAATTTCAAACCTGTTCTTCTGTGGATTAGCTAAGGCTTGGTGTAGTTTTTTTTTCTCAGTACGGGACTAATTACTTGCATATATCTTCATTTGCTTGTTTTGCTAATCAAAATATCCCAATTCGTTGTCTAGCACGTGCCTTTAAGTTTTCTCCTAAAACAAACAAGAAGATTTATTATATTTGGGAAGAATTGCACTGTGGTCATAATTTTTCTCGTAGATTGGAATGAAGTTTAGATATCTTCAATTCTAGTTTAGCGTATGGGCATTTTGAGACTCTGTTGGGGTGTCACGAGGCGTGTAAATTTTTTTGTATTTGTCTAAGGTGCAAAATCTTGTTATATTGATTTTGGTGTTTTATATATATATATATATATATGTCGAAAATTTTGTACCACATCATCTGTAAGCGCCTGTATCTTGGAATTGCATAAATCCAAAGAAAATATTCTTAATATAAGAGACGCCAAACGGTAACCGTTAAAAAAATACGTATTATTCATCTCTGAAGTCTGAAGAAATATTCTATTTTCTCATTCGATTATTACACTAAATGGCGAGTTCGCTCATAGAACTCGTTTGTTCTAATGCTACATACATAAATCTTTGTTCCCTTTTCGTTTAGGTAGAATATGATTGTACTACATGGCACATGAAATATCCTCACCAATAAGGCACTAAAATGGAGAAACCTAGAAAATCCAACCTTCAACAAGGCTGCCCCACCGGGCAGACTTCCCAAACGACCTTCCGTGTTCAAGCGCTGCCGTCGTAGCATTACTAGTAGTACGCTGCAACCATGTTATAGCTCGCTCAGTTCATTACTCAACACAACAGAAGCACGTGATTTGCAGTAATTTAAGCTAAAAGGCACAAAATATATCGATGAAAACCAAGATTACATACAAGATTATCTTTACGAATATAAATTCGAAAACTCGACAGACTCGAAATGAGTGATAGTCTGGCTGATAATGAAGAAGATAGATTTAATACATACCTTGAGGCATTGATTTCTTTGTGTATCACAAATGGGATAATCGTGGGGGCAACAGTGAAGATGGTCTTTACAGCAGACAGCAGAGTTCAGCCCACAGCACTTCCATGAAAAGCATATCCCAAGGAAGCGCCTCGCGCAACAGCAGGTTTCTCCTTCTCCACACTGAGAGAAAAGATCACATTTAGTAGGACCTGGTGGAGGTGGAGTAGGTGGATTTGGGCTTGTCTTCGTCGGATATGAAGCCAGCAAGTTAATACCACAGATTCCTTGAGAATTCCCATTGTTACGCTCTATGTGGATGTAGCCATTCATTCCCCACTGTGTCCCCCATGAGTTCTTGACAATCCAATAGTCCACTCCATTTTCTGAGTCGTATCCCACAATCAACACGGCGTGGTCCAGAGAAGTTGAACAAGGGCCTTTAAAAATCCCCTGCCAAATCAAATAAGTAAAAAATGGCCAAATTAAAAGGGTCGTTTGATGGATCGATCTGATCATACGATGACACTAAGATGAAGCTTTGGGACAAACCTTGGAGTAGAGCTGAAAAGCTCTCTCACTACCGCAAATGCCTACACTCACTGGTTGAGTTGCCACAGCTTGTAGTAGCTGCTTCTCATTGCTTTGGGCAACATCAGTATAGCCATCAATCGTCACAACATGCCTTTTTACCTGCAACATAAATTTTAGCAAGGATAACAATGGAATGTAAAAATTCGGTCGGTTAGAGTAGGTATGGATTGGAGTTTAGAAGCAGAAGAGTTATCACTAACCTTTGCCTTGTTGCAGGACGTTTCCCGACCTTGGTAAGGGTAGTCTTCTTCAGTGTCGATTCCATTGTTATCGATTACAAATTGATATGCATAGTCCATAAGTCCACCATTACAGCCGTTGTTAAAACTTTTGTCACAGTCAACTAACTCTTGTTCAGAGAGACTAACAAGAGATCCGGTGACAATCTTATTGATACCTTCAATAGCACCTGTTGCTGAGAAGGACCAACAAGCACCTACACCAATAGGGAAGTTCATATCATTCACTGCACAGTCACTACTTTAAGGACAAGGTTTTGCTCGGAAAACCTTAATAAACAACCAAGCTAGAACTCAGAATTTGTAAATTATTCCAAAAGGGAAATCCCCTCTAACTAATTAACAAAAAAGATGAAAAAAGCTTCAAGCTTTGGGCTTATGCAGACAAATCACGATATTGTAACTTGGGTTTTCTTCAAAGGGGATCCAAGATAACTGGTTCCACATTGCCCTGATCCACTAGTTAGAAATTCAGTGATTAAGACCTATTCACTAATAGCCTTTGTGATTCGAAAAATTAAAGCATCATGTTAAAAATACGAGAACCTCAATTTCAACCAAAACTTGCATCTAAAACCATAAAAAGACCATGGAAACTAGGTGTGCAATCTAAAAACAAACTTTGATATGCCTAGCAACTCAAGTTGGATCTTGAATACCATAAATATGGATCAAATAAGGTTTTAAACACAAATAATCAAACATAAACAGTTGCGTACCGCAACTCCCTTGATCTTTGACATTGGTGACTGTCCCCTTCTTTCTCCAATCCAGCGAAGCAGGAATATCCTTGACATAAAGGGTCTTCGAGTTTGAACCCACTTTAGGCCTTGAGCTGAGATAAGGAGAAAAGCCCAAACGAGAGGCCTTAAACTCATGGTGAGTGAGATCAGCAAAGGCATTTAAGGAAAGGGTATAAGAAGAATTGCCCATTTGGTTATGTTGGGTAACGAAGGCCATATTGTCCTCAAACACACCGAGCCTGTAAAGCTTTTCTTCTTCGGAAGAGTAAGTTTTGCCATGTTTCTCATACCAAGCTTCGAAGAGTTGGGATGTAGAGAGAGAAGAAGAAGAAGAAGAAGAGAGACAAAGGCGGGAGTGAAGAATAAGAAGAACAAGAAGAGAGAGGAGAGAGAAACTACAAAGGATTTTCATTTGAGAGAGAGAGAGAGCCCTTGAGGCAGGGGGGTGGCTTTGGTCCCTTTGACTGTTGATTGGTTTCTGATATCTGAGTATTTGGAGAGCCACTGAGGCTTTAACTAACAACTAGGCTCTGTTATCTCATCTGTGAGACTGGAACCCTCTGATCGGACTAACACGCTTGTTTTTAAAGGTCTGACCGTTGAAAACTATGGCAGAATGGTGAAAAGTTTTTTCCTTTTTCACTGTCACTTTCCATTTTCCATTTTTCCATTTATAAAAAGGGAGAAATGTCTATCTCCCTGTTTTGAACATGTGTGTCGTATACTCGCGTGGGATTTGTTTGTTGTTGTTGGGACTTTTCTGCTAAACTACGTCATAAAAGCCGTGTTGGAAGGAACCTATCCCCCAATCTGCTTCCGCACAATTTTGGCCCATTGGTTTATTTATAATAATTAAAAATAAATATATAATAAAATCAAATTATGTATAACATTTAACATTTATAACATCACAAATTAATAGGTATGTATATTTGCCCCCAAATTTGTAAAGTATCTCAATAGGTCGTGGACTTATTAAAATTTTCAACAGTTTTCACATAACAACTAAAATTAAAAATAGTTTCTCAGTTAGGCAAACCAAAAAAAAAAGAAAAGAAAAAAGAAAAAAAGAGAGGCAATTGCTATATACTGATTTCATTGTCCAATACGGATCTAAGTTTTCAACACAGATTGTAAAATAATGACACCAGATATTTTTCGTTTGTTTGTCTGGGAGAATAAAAGGTAATTTAGTGTTTTAGGCAAATCAATTTTTGAATAAATTTGGGCTATTGACACATTCTTTGTATAGTGACATCATTAGTCCTAAATTTATTATTATTTTTGCATATTGGTCCTAAATTCCTCTTTTTTTGTAGCATTCTTGTACTTAACATTTTTATTTTTGGCACAATTAGTGTTTTTTAGCATATTCCATCAAATATTTCATTAGAATTTATTTGAATAGAAGAAATTTTGTGTCATTGATCCTCATTTTTTCAATTGTTTAGCAATTTGAAATCTAGTTATTTTATTTATTTTCTATTTGGTATTCATATCTCCGGATAAAAATCTAATCTTTCCAAAATTTAAAATTCAAAGACAGATATAAAAAAAAATAGTTCATTTAAAAATCAAATTCAACAACAACCAAAAAAAAATACACTGACAAACCCAAGTTTATGTCAAATTACATTAACTTTTATAGAGAAAAAGTATTTATCTTACTATTTTTAAAACTAAAAAGATTTTACATATATCATTTTCTACTAATTAAATTTGGCTAAAAATTTACTATATCTATTAAATTTTTGTTTAATTATAAATATTTATTCTAAAAAATTAATCAATTATTTACCTAAATAATATAGCAAATAGACCTGGAAATTTTTATAGATTTTTTTTTAATTTTTTATATTATTCTAAAAAAATAATTAATTGTGCACATGTAAAAAAGTAATAGAGTTAATCTTGGAGATTTTACAGACTTTTTTCATTTTTTTGGTCAAACGATTTCACTGTAATTATTTTTTATTTTATGAGATATCACTATATTTTTTTATAAGAATTAATATAGAAAAAAGTATTTATTGGTGATATAAATACCAAATTATTTTATGAGATATCACTATATTTTTTTATAAGAATTAATATAGAAAAAAGTATTTATTGGTGATATAAATACCAAAAAAAAAAAGACAAAAAACAAAGAACCAAATTGTTGGACAATTTAAACATCAGAATTGATGCAGAATTTTTTATATTTAAATGAATTCTAACGAAATCTTAGATGAAATATGCTAAAAAGACTGACGATACTAAAAAAGACAATGTTAGGTACTAGAATACCAACCAAAAAAAAAATTAGAGACCAATATGTCAAAATGATAATAGGTTATGGACCAATGGTGCCATTTACCCAAAATTAAACAAGCATAGTTAATTGTCCATTTTTTTTTTGAAAGAGAGCTCATTGTCACGACTCTATCCTTAAACTAGACAATCGTGCGGCACTCAGTACAGTCCTCGCACTAAGTTAGCCTACCAATACTCAAAAAATGGGCTTAGAGGAAGTTTTGAGATAAAGTGGCAAGGATAAGAAAGTTTGAGTGAATAAAAGTTTTGTATTACTCTTAGAATGCTTACAACTTTCACAAATAGGACTTGTGTACAAATGAACTCAAGAGGTCCTTTATATAGGCAAAGCCTGAACAAACTAAGGGTTATGATCATGCCAAGTGGCATGATCTTACAAAGGGTCTAGAATATTCTCAAATAAAGTAATAATATCTACAAAGATATTTACATAGAAAAATCTAGAGTTCGCATGACCTAGATTCTTTTAGGAGGTTCACCTACCATCTTGGCTCTTTTAAGTCATTCTAAGAGCTTCTAGGACCGTCCAACCTATCTAACCCTATCTGACCTTGTCTAGAGCCTTCTAGGACTTAGTAACACCATCTAGAGTCTTCTAACACGGCCAAGACCTTTCTTGATTATTCTAGAAGTATCCACCACGTTTTAGGGTATTCCTCTATCCTTTTGGGTGAGCAGTATATATAGAGAATCTTAGAGTCATGAGCAGCAATATTTGGATTTTAGGGAGCTAAATAAGTAGGGCGTAACACTTTCCCTCACTCAAGTTTGCGACGTCTCTATCACGCTATCGACTTTAAAACTATTTGATATAGTTTTTGAATTGCCACAAGGCATCTTTATGCTCCCAGCTAGCCTCAACCTCGGGCAAATTCTTTCATTTCACTTAGTATTCTCGATAATTAGGAATACCACATCGGCGGATCAAGTGATTAGTCAAAATACACGCTACCTCTTTATCAAAAGAGATTAATACCGCAATATAAGCCCTTTTGGACTTGCCTCTTAAAGGATCTTCCTCATCTCTATGGTAGGGTTTTAGCATTCTAATATGGAAGACAGGGAAAATCTTTAACTTGGCAGGGAGTTGAAGCATTTAGGAGACCTTACCCACGCGCTTGAGTATTGAAAATGGACCTTCATATTTGCCACCAACCCTTTATGCACCTTCCTTAAGGTTTTGATTTGTTGGCACAATAGTTTGACAAGGACTAAATCCCCCTCTTGGTACTCAATGTGCCTCCTCTTTTTGTCGACCCACTTCTTCTTTCTTTTAGAAGCTTTGTTTAAGTAGGCCCTAGCCAACTTCTCTTGCTCATGCTATACCTTAGCAAGCTTGAATACCATAAAACTCTTCTCACCGTAATTTACCACTAAGGTATGTGGAGCCATAGGTTATTGGCCTATGACTATTTCGAAAAGACTCTTACCCGTAGACTCACTACTTTGGATGTTTAAAGAGAATTGGACTGTATTAAGTAATTTTGCCCAATCTTTTTGGTTGGTACTCACAAAGTATCTCAAGTATAGCTCCAGCAAGGCATCCTTTCTGTTTGGCCATCACTTTAGGGGGTGAAAGCTAGTAGAAAAGTTCAAGTCTGAACCCATCAACTTGAACAATTCTGTCCAAAATCTTCCAGTGAATCGGGGATCATGATCACTTACGATATTTGACGGGACTCCTCAAAGCTTCATGACATGCTTCATAAAGAGCTGTGCGGTCTCATTAGTAGGATAATCAAATGAAGTAGATATAAAAGTGGCATATTTACTGAAGCGATCAACCACCACTATAATGTTGCCAAAGCCCTTCGATTTAGTCAAAGTAGTGATAAAATCCATGGAAACACTTTCTCATGGTCTCGGAGGAATAGGGAGAGGTTCCAACAATCTGCCTGGTGATTGCTGTTCCACCTTATCTTATTGACATACAAGACAAGTTCGTACATAGGTATCAACATCATTCCTCAGTTGAGGCCAGTATTAAATAGCTTTGATAAGAGCGAGAGTGCGTTTCTAACCTGGGTGACTAGCCCACTAGAAATCATGGCACTTTTTGATAAGCTCTTTTCTTAAGTTCCTCCACTTAGGCACATAGAGTCGATTACTTTTGGCATAGAGAAGTCCGTTGCTTAGCTAAAAACGTCTCGTTTTTCCTTCTACTACTAGGGGTAGTAGGCTCTTTGCAAGAACATCGTGTTCTAATCTTTCCTTGATTTTCTCTATCTTATGCCTTAGGAATATTACTCTCTTAAGTGAATGAGCATTTCTCATTCTTGATGAATATTTAGTTTTCCCTCAAGACCTCAAACACCTTCCTCAAATGTTCTAGGTGCTCTTCCATGGTCTTACTATAGATAAAAAATCATTAAGATAGACTACCACGAACCAATCGAGGTAGGGATGGAATAACTTATTCATGAGGATACAAAAGGTAGCAGGTGCATTAGTAAGACCAAATGACATGACTAAGAATTCATAAGTACTATACCTTTAGTTGTTTCTAGAGTTTCGCTAACTCCAGAGGGGCCATTCGATCAGGACTCATCGCAGGTGGCCTCGTGCCTAGCTCAAGCACGATTTCATTATCCACCTCCCTCCTAGGTGGAAGTTTCTTAGGCAGAGCATCAGACATCACATCTTGGAATTTATCCAAGACAGCTTGCACCTCTATGGGTAGGTTACCTTGAGATTCTAACTCTTCATCATTGTACTTCTTTAAGATGGCCAATTAACTCTCCTCCTCTATTCTCAAGCCCTTCTTGAATTGAAGTATAGAGAGTACTTTGTTTCTCGCTTTCGTGGACCGCTCTGTAGGTACCACACAATTCTTTTCACCGTCCATGATGCACATAGAATTGGCAAAAAGAACAGGGAATGTCCGCACTGTATCAAGAAACTCAAAACTAAGCACCACCACAAAATCATCCATTAGCACCACTGATAAGTCAAGTTGGCTAGCCATGCACCTAGGCTAGCCTTAATACCATAAGCAACCCCATGGATGGGGCGTGCTGCTGAGTTTACTGCCTTAAGAGAACCTCCTCCATTGGATACTGTTAAGTCTAACCGCCTAGCTTTCTCAACATAAACGAAGTTGTGGGATGTACCCATGTCAATCAAGGCTTTAGTAGCTTTACCATTGATTATTGAATTTACAAAGAGTAGCCCCTTAGCTTATGACTTAGGAGCTGATTGCAAGGCGTTAAGGAGTTGCAAAGAACCAATATGTACACCACCGTCTTCCCTATCACTTCCTTCTTGGCTTGGCTCGGAGGCAATTAAGGCATTGAGAGCTTTCTTTTTGGGATACTCGCATGCCCAATATAGCCTATCATAAAGGAAGCACTTAACTCTTAGCTTAGAGAAATCGCGGTCTTCCTTATCTTTGCCTTTGTATTTATGCCTGTAAGAGGAACTATCTTTGTTCCATTTTCTTCCTTTTGTTTGCTCTCCCCTACTCTTTGCTCCACCATCCTTCTTGTCTTTGGCCTTAGAAGGGTCATTGTTAGTAGAGTAATCAACAAGGCTCTTGGCTACCACAATAGCATCAGCCAAGTCCTGGACACCACGACGCTTAAGCTCTAACTTGGCCCAATTCTGAAGACCATTCATGAACAAAAATAGGACATCTTTATCTGAAGTGTCAAAGATTCGAGCAAGAGTGTGGTAAACTCTTTCACGTAGTCTCTAATACTGCTAGATTATTTGAGGTGAGAAGACGGCCTCTTGCCTCCTTTTCGGTATTCTCAGAGAAGAATTGTCTCTTTAGCTCCCTCTTGAAGTCATCAAAAGTGGCTATAGTACACACTCTTCATTGCATTTCCCTATGTCTCCACCTCCACCATAGCATGGCGGCATCGTTTAGATACAAGGCAACATTATGAATTTTACCAACGTCGTCCGTCAAACCGGCAGTCTCAAAGTATTGCTCAAGTCCCCATAGGAAATTTTCAACTTCCTTAACATTGTGAGTACCATTGAAGGTCTTTGGTTTAGGCACTTCAACCTTTCTTGCCTCAATGGTTGTTGTAGTGGTCACCTCCGTCGCCACCACTCACTTCCACAAAGCAAGATCACCACCCATCTCACCTACTCTAAGTAAAACATTAGTGAGTTCTCTTTAGAAGAGATCTCGTACCTTGGTAATCTGTGAATGAAGGGACTCAATCTCGCGCCTTAAGTCAGCCTCTAGCCCACCAAGCGCATCTTTGGTGCCACTGTGGATCTTCGCATCCTCGGTCTCCAAACCGTCGTAACGACCACCTAGATCGTCTACATGCTCACTCAACGTGCCCAAGTTGGACTCTGATCAGGACACTCTAGCCTCCAAGTTAGTCACCAAATCCTTTGATTTGCTGTGGGTAGCACCCTTCTTCCCTTTATCACGCCCATGTTCAGAAGTACCAACTTCAACGAGGTCGAGAGTTATAGCCGTAGTCTTCGTATAGACAAAGGAACCACCAAGATAAACTAGATAATCATGCGGCACTCACACAGTCTGTCACACTAAGTCAGCCTACCAACATTCAAAAAATGAGTTTAGAGTAAATTTTGAGATAAAATGGCAAGAATAAGCTGAAAATTTTACACTTAGTATATAAATATATATACTGAAAATTCTGTTATAATATTTAATAAAAAAATATTTACTTAAATTAAGTTCAAAATTTAGTCATATTTCTATCGGTCCGGTTATTTATCCTCGGACTCGTTTTTAGTTAAATTTCATTATCATATCGTGTTGCGGAGGTCATGGATTCCCCGTGTTCAGTAATGTTGACTTTGACAATGTTTTTAAAATATACGTTACAAGGTTAATATAACCGGATAATCATGACACTTTCTAGCATTTCTTTTTTTGAAATATAAATATTTAAATGACTCTATATATCAAGCCCTCCCCCACCCAATCAATAATTTCCAGAACATTCTTTTTTTTTTTTTTTGCGTAATACTCTGTTTGACTGTTTCCTTGTTAGTTATCATAAGCTATTTATATACTGAATGAACGTATGTTTTTAATTATCGAATGCAATTTATAATTTCGTTTGTTTTCTCAACACCGAAGCAAAATTTTCATTTAGGATTTCAGTCCATCTATTTACATGTTCGTATGTCGTTCAATTATATTGTTCTACGTGATTTTTTTTAATAAGTTAAACGCCCTATGAAAATCTAATATATAATTTCATCTGGGTCAAATTTAATGACGTGGACAACAAAGCGGTAGATGTTAGTTTTTTTTTTGCTAGCTACACGAATTAAGTTCTATAATTTTTTTATTCCGCCAAAAAAAACCTATACAATTTTTTTTTTGGCTAGCTACACGAATTAAGTTCTATAATTTTTTTATTCCGCCAAAAAACAACCTATACAAATTTTTTCAGTGGAACTATACAACTCTCAATAAAAAAGTTTCCTTTCAATCTCACCCCCAAAAAAATAGAATTAAATAATTTTTTTATTCAGAAAAAAGAGAAAAAACTATACAAATTTGTTATTGGAATTATAATTATACGAGTATAAAACTCTTTTATTACACAATTTTATTGCTTATCTTGTAAACAAAAGTTTCCTTGGCTCCTTTTGGAACCTGGATTTTTGATGAAAAAATTTGTAGGGAAAAGGCTAAGGAAAAAGAAAAAGAAAAATATTTCTTCTAAAATTTTATAGAATTTTATTTTGAAATTTTTGACTTTATTAATTAATGTGTTAAAATTTTATATATTAAAATATGATATCAAATTGAACTCTCACTTCTTTTGAAATTTTTTTTATCATTTTTTATTTAGATTTAAATAAGAGAAAATAAAATCCTATGAATTTATTTTCCTTTTCTTCTAAAAATTCTAGTCCTAAATGAGCCTTAACCAAAAAAAAAAAGTTTAAATTTTTTTTAGAAAAATAGGTTTAGAATACGTGCTTAGAAACATACAATACATTCATGCCCTTGCTCTCAAAATCAAATATGAATAGTTTATTTTCTAATTTACAAAGAGGAAGAGTAAGTTTTAAAAAAAAAAATGCCGAAGCTCGTACCCAAAAGGTAGCAATTTTTCCCCTCGGGCAAAAAAAAAGTTGCCATTTCATTATTCTCAAAAGAAGAAAAAAAAAAAAAAGTAGCCATTTCATTATTCTCAAAAGAAAAAAAAAATAGCCATTTCATCTTGGTGTGCGGGATAAGAAGGGCACCAGGTCACGTCTCACGTGTACAAGAATCACAGAGACACCTGCGGTTACAATTCGATACAGATCCGATACTACCATTCACCACTTGCTCCATTTTCGATTACGGGTAAGAAACGCCCAACCCCAAACCCTAAATCCCCCTTCTTCTCCAATATCTCCAATGTTTTAATATGTTTCATTCTCTATTTTGTAGTGGCGGTCAGTCATGGACGTCGATCCTCGTCACTACGATCACGTTGTAAAGTTTCTATCTTTCTCTTTCTCTTTCCCAATTGCTAATGGCTTAATCGTATTTTAGGGCATAATCATATTAATGGCATTGTATTAAGTAGTTGACTTTGTATCACTCATTAAAGTAATGCCCTACGCTCTATTTTCTGATTTTTGTTTTCTTCCTTGATTAATTTGGTTAAAGAGTTTTTGATATTCTAATTTCCCACAGTGGTATCTGGACAGCAGGAAATTTTACCCCTTTTTCTTAATTAAGCTGTCAAAGAAGACTCAACTGGGGCAAGTGAATGGGTGAACTAGTTTGGTTTTACTAGAATGCAATTTATACTTGTGGTGATGATTGTGTTTTATTTTCACATACTTCGAAGAATTAATTGGTTTAATTATATGGGCCACTTGATAGCTTAGAAGCATAACAAGATATTATTTGGACTAATTGTTCAGTTTATCAAAGCTTAAGTTTTACTTTACTCTTATTTTCTGTACGAATCCGAACTGGGTCTAAATGGTTTGTTAGCTGTTTTGATCATTGTGGCATTCTTCCTTCTATTCTTGAGCTAATTTTTCCGTGTTTTCGAAATAGGTTTATGATTCTCTTTATGTTCCCTCTGCCTCCCATTGTAACATTTGCACTTTATTTATTTTTTATTAGTGCTGCAATTCAAGGTGGGTTGATAATTTGTGTTATTAACAGGTTATCAACGACACTGACATCCACAACATTATTATATCATACCTTGTTCATAATTGTTATGAAGAAACGGCCGAGTCATTTATTGGTTGCACGGGGATGAAGCAGCCTGCTGATTATATTGAGGACATGGAGAAAAGAAAAAGTAGACCGAGTTTTCCTCTGAAGAAATATAATTTGACTAGTAGATCATTTTTGGTTCATTGTAGCTTACCTTGGGGGCCTTCATCAATGCTTGTTCTAAATGAGTGTTATTTATTCAGGAATTATCAATTTTGCATTGGAGGGTAATGCACTCGAGGCCATTGAACTGACGGAACAGTTTGCTCATGACTTACTGGAGAAAAATAATGAGTTGCATTTTGATCTTCTAAGCCTTCATTTTGTTAATCTTGTCTGCTCTAGAAAATGGTGAGCAACATAAACACGAAATCTTTAGAAGCATGTTGTATGCATTTCCTATTTTCAATTCTCTACTTTTTTGGCAGCACAGAGGCTTTGGAATTTGCCCAGACCAAGTTAACCCCCTTTGAAAAGATGGAGAAATATGTTAGCAAGATTGAAGTATGCTTCAAACTCTTATTATGCATAATTACTCCTTACATTTTGTTTTCCATCAGTGTCACATGCTTGTTGTTGCTGCAGGACATTCTCGCTCTGCTTGCTTATGATGAGCCAGAAAAATCCCCAGTGTTTCATTATCTGAGTCCTGAGTATCGGCAACAAGTTGCAGATAGTTTAAACCGGGCAATTCTTGGTTTGTCATTGTGCCATAAATGTTTTAAAACCATTCACTTCATGTGTAATAGTAATTGTCATTTTACAACAATTGTTTTGTTTTAAAACCTTTCCCTTTTCTTGCTCCTCCTGATGATTGTCAGCACATGCAAATCTGCCTAGCTATACTGCAATGGAAAGGCTCATAAAGCAAACAACAATAGTCAGGCAGTGCTTAAGTCAAGACACTGGCAAGGTAATTTGCACTCTGTTAATGTTAATCTTTCTAGTCAGATTTCTGAGGTTGCAAGTGTTGCCTATATTTTTATAAATTTGGCTAGCAAGTACTGGGGTTGATCCTTATTATTCACTTGTGTGTTTTTATAGGATGGGCTTCCACCATTTTCTTTGAAAGATTTTCTGAGAAGCTAGTGGAGGAAATTTTTGCAAGTATTACTGCTACGTGGCAGTTAGCGTTGGTATGTAACGTAGGAGCCATCATGCCTGCTCACCTGGAAAAGTTGCTGATGTATCTCAGTCACCTGCGCTTCTTTCGTTTTGCTTGATTTGCAATACAGAACTGTGAATGTGGTTGGCTTGAACTCTATGCCAATTTGGTTTTGTCTGCCTGGTTAGTTGATCCAAGCCAATGGTTGTATATGTTACATGCTTTATTTGAGATCCTTGGATTTGAATTATTGTGTAATCTAAATTCAAGTATTAATTAAGTATTTGAGGAAACTCTTGCATTTGCTGTTCTAGTTTTACTTTGCCTGCTCCCCGTCTGTTAAAACTTCAGCGGGCCAAAAGAAAAAAGAGTGTTTTTTTTTTTTTCCTTCCTCCTCTAATTCGTGTACCTCTTTGGATTTCACATAGAAAGAAACAAGAAGTCTGATGGCAGGTGTTAAAATATATGTACTGTCTGGTTTTGGTCTTGTTTGGTGTGTTTATACAGTATTTAAGGCCACGTTTGGAACGCAAGCTAATGATGAGATTGGATTGGATTAAATTAATCTTATATTTAGTACATGCATATGAGATGAATCAGATTGAATTAAAATAATCCACTCTAAAAATAACCTCTTTCAAAGGAGATAATTTTAGGGACTGTTTGGTATAAGATAATCTTTAGGGGGAATCAATATTTCAATACATCTTAATATTTGATACTATTTTAACACATAGTAAAATAATCATCTCAGGAATCAAATCTTCTTAAGCAGAGGTTATCTTAAAGTCACCAAAATATGTAAATTTTAAATTACCCTCCATCTAAAATTTATCTTAAAAAATGAAACAAAAAAAATACAACATTCCAAGAATCATAGCAAATTATTTTATTTTATGCTAACAAATTTTATTATTTTATAAATAATTTAATTTTATAATTATTTTATAATTTTAATTTAAGTCAACTAAACACAATCATCTAATATTCTAAAAATTATAGACAAAATTGTTGTGTATAACCAAACATAATTATTCTAGATATTAGATAATCGTATCACCATCTTCATTATTTCCATTAATTTGAAAATTTAGATTATTTTGTACCAAATCGCCCTTATCTTTTTGAGAATTTGGGATTTAGAGAGATTAAAAATTTGATTAAAAATAATAGAATGTTTTTGAAGTGGTACTTTTCAAAATTAAACATTAAAAGTGGTATTTTCGAAAATGACTTTTGAAAGTGATGTTTTTCTAATTAATCAAACTTCAATATTGTTATTTGATTATAATCTTATCTTATCTAATTTTATCAATTCAGTCTAATTCTTTAAAATAGTAAAAATCTTGGATACCAAACAAAGCCTAAATATATTTGTTATATATTGAAATGGGTTTTGGTGTTTGGACCATAACTATATTGGTTTGAACTCGTCCTATTTTCGAAGATTTTTCGTGAGCTGTACTGCAGTAGTGGCGGAACTTTTGACTGTCCTAGATTTTTTTTTTTGGGTTTTTTGTTTTTGAAAATAGTCTTCGTTTTCAAACTTAAATGTATATACTTAATATTTTCATATTTTTCTTATAAATATTTCTTATTAATTTTTCCCCATAATTTAAGTATCAACACCAAAATTAACTATTATATGAAAATAGGACTTTGAATAAATTAAAAGAATAATGCTGTTGAGTTTAAAATTCAGGAGTTACACGAAACTTTTTTCGTAATTTAATTGTCGTAGGACTCGTAGCACAATTATTTTCTGAAGGTACATCTTTTTTTTTTTTTCTTTTTTCGAAGAGCATGTTAAACCCCCCCAATTATTTCTTTATAAAGATTTTTTTTTTTAAAAAAAAATCGCCTATTCGATTCCTATGTCTTTTGTGACGCAATATTGACTAAAAATTTGCGGAGTGCTTTTTTATTTAAAACCAAACATTATTTATTTCTAGCAGTAAGTAATACGGTAATAATAAAATAATAAGGATTTTGGACAGTTATATTTATTTTTCAAAAATATTACTAAATTTATAACATTTTAAAAATAATAAAAATCTCATGCAACTTTTTTATGGCATTTTTAAAATACTTTGGGAGTTAAAAAACGTAGTGGTATTTTAGTACATAAGTTATTCTTTTTTTTTTTTTTTTACATAAAACCATAAAGATTTTCTAAAAATTAAATTGGTTTTCTATTAGCAGAATGTCATGTATGTAAATAAATCATATGAAATCATAAAGGTTTACTAGAAAATAGTTTGGTTTTCTATAACGAAACGTCGTATGTGTAAGTAAATCATAAGAAACCACAAACATTTTATAAAAATTATTGTGGTTTCATTTTTGTAGAATGTATTGTACCTAAATATATCACAGAAAATCATAAAGATTTCCTAGAAACCATTGTGGTTTTTTTTTTTTTTTTTTTTTAACAAAATGCCATGTAACTAAGTAAATTATACGAAACTACGAAAGTTTCTTAGAAATTATTATGGTGTTCTTTAACAGAATGTCAGTTTCTTAGAAATTATTATGGTGTTCTTTAACAGAATATCCTGTAGCTAAGTAAATCATATGAAACTTTCCCTAGAAACCATTATGGTTTATATTTTGTATAATGCCATGTAGTTAAGTAAATCACAGTGATTTCCTAGAAACCGTTGTGGTTTTTTTTTAACAAAATGCCACGTAATTAGTAAATCACAAGAAACCACGAAGATTTTTTAGAAATCATTGTGGTTTCCTTTAACAAAATGCCATGTAGCTAAGTAAATCATATGAAATTTTTCTTTGAAACCATTGTGAATTCTATTTTACAGAATGCCCTGTATCTAAGTAAATCACAGGAAACTACAAAAATTTCCTAGAAATTATTATGATTTCTTTTTCAAATCATAATAAATAATGAAAGATTCCTGGAAACTATTATGGTTTCCTTTTTGCAGAATGTTTTTTGATTTGAGTGATTAATAAATCTTGATCCTTTTATTAAAAAAAAATCAAAAAACAAATTCTACTAAAATTCCTACTTTTGAATTCTCCGAGAACAATTAATACAAAAAAATATAATTACAATCTCAATCTCAGTTCATAAATTGAATATCTTTACAAGCAGGATGTAGTCTATTTCGAGCATGCAAAGAGTCCTTAGCGTAAATGCTGTGTTGTTGTCTCTAATTCAAAATGAGTCTTTGGCCTCACTTTCTGAATTTGTTCCCACTCGTCATAAGTGAGAGTCTTGACAGTTCCTTGACCCGTAGGAGCTTTCTCTATTTGTCATTTAATCCTGTCTTACACTCTTGCATCATTATATTTCATATTGCTAACATAAAAAACATCAAGCACATTAAACTTTCATAAACCAAATGTACCTAAGTCATGACAATAAAAGCATAAAAATGCCACATTTGATAGTAATCATAAAAGTAAGGTTTGTCAAATTTATTGCTATCATGCAAGTACATATCCCTAAATTCATTAATTCATAAACATGAATACACATATAAGTTTTTTCACCCTTTAAATATATTACTTATGTCATGTTCTGGTAATAATTTTACTCATTAGGGAAGTACATTGCATGTGTATTTTCGTTAAAATATTATGACGGTCATACTTCAATTATTGGAATTATCTGTCATTAAATATTTGACAAGTGATAAATTATCAAGAGAATGCAACAAATAAAACTTTGAAATCAATGATCTAATCTGTATTGGCAGTGAAAATTATAATATCAATGAGTACTCCATGATTGAAATGAATCCTATTTTAGATCATCATAACCTTCAAAATGTGACACCACACGCCAAAAAAAAAAGACTAGTGGATAATAATATCATTAAGGCAATATATCAAACAGAAGCAAGGCATTATGGAAAGGCATAGTCAAAAGAATGCAAAAAAAAAAAAAAAACAAAATCACAGCGTTAGGAGAGTCTGCTTCAATAGCAATGGAGGTTTCTCCCGTTGCATTAGGAAAAATCTCAAGCGATTATCGTCACAAGAAAATAGGGGTTCGAATTTGGAGCCTTTTGCGGTTGATTGGATTGAAACAACCACTCCTAGCTTGTGGGCTTTGTTAGAAATTTTGTTTCTCCAAAATTTATTACTTACCTCAAGAACTCGAAGAAAGTGGTCGTCGACCAAAGATTCGAGACCATGGTTACAGAGGCTATGGATGTGAGCGACTAACTCCAAACTGACAGAAAGATATTTGGCACCATGGAGAAACACCTCAGTAGGACACGATGATTTATGAGTTGGCGTCGTGAGTGAGTATCCAAAATCTCCGAATTAAAAGCCAATCCTCCATTGCTACTATGAGAAAAGCTCTAGGCGCCGTGTAATCCCATTTCTAAAAAAAAACACCGTATGAAAATAAATAAAATTAGAAGCTCGTATTAATGGCAATATTTTATAAAAGTGTCCTTTTCTCTAATAATAACGCAAGTTAGAAGTTGGGCCGGCCTTATAAATAAATAGTCCAGGGTATGGCTAGGGCTGGATTTGGTGTTATGGGATGGGGATATTGATCCCGCCCAAGCTAAGCCTTGGCCCTTTCCTTGCTGTTGCTGACAAGCAACCGTTGGCTAGCGAAGGCTCACTGAGCTTTTTTACTTTCAGTCTTCAGATATGGCGTCCCACTCCCTCCTCTCTTTACCACCATCAACTTCGTACTATTCGCCTGACCATGCTTTCTTCTCCGGCCTTATCTTCCATAAAAGGTACACCTGTTTGGTTCTCGAGAAAACTTTGAACCACTTGTTGCTTTGGTTATTTTCTCACGATTGTATAACTTTTCTCTCTTTCTGCAATTTTCGCCTGTTCAATTTTCCCGGGAGAGAGAGAGAGAGAAAAAAAAAAAGAAAGAAGGATGGAACTTGCTTGATTTGGTTAGGGTTTTTCGACGCTTATCTTTTTAATTTCTCAACTTTTTTTTTTTTTTTTAACCTCACTTGTAAAACTCGCAATTTAGAGTTTAATACACATTGTGATAATGCTAGTTTTTTTAATCAAAAGCTTTTAATTTTCTTCCGTATAGTCAGATTCTTAGGATATATATATATATATATATGTATACACTCACATTGTAAGAATATGGACTTCAGAAGCTGTCACTGTGTTGATCATATGAAACTGTGGGTAAATTTTCTACTTTGCCATTGTTATTGCGTTTCCCATTTCAGCAACATTCCACATGTCTCTATAGGTGTAATCAACGGTCATGGAATGGCGAAAGTATTAGATACTGCACGATCAAGTGCCGAGTTGCCAGGGCCAAAGAGTCTCCTTCTTCGAAAGCAGAAACGGTAATAAGAGAACCTCACAAGTATTTTGATCAAGTCATCATTACAGTTCGCTCAGGAGACGGAGGCCACGGTGCTGTCCTCAGTATGCCCAAGCAGGGAGGTGGTGGGAAGTCACAAGGAAAACGCGATAAGGAAAATACCAGGAAGAAAAGTCCGTACAAGAGGGACTTTGATGGGTCTCTTATCCTTCCTACTGGTGGACATGGAGGAGATGTAGTAATTTATGCAGATGAGGGAAAAGATTCATTGTTGGAATTTCATACGAAAAGCCGGTACAATGCAAAACGTGGTGGAAATGTTGATTCCATGGGTGTTTTGAGCTCACAATTGCGAAATGGACTTTCGGCACCGACTTTGCGGATTCCTGTGCCTTTAGGTTTGTATGTCGATTATGTTGTCATCATCTGTTGATGAAGTCTCTGTTTCATATAAAGAATCGGTTCTCTTTGGAGAACTACGATACAAATACATTGTCAGTTTTGATCTTCTTATTTGCCTCTTTTTTTTTTGGTTAATAATCTTGACAGGCACAGTAGTGAAGCATAGACGAGGGAAGTTGTTTGCTGATCTAGCACGTACCGGTGATGAAATCCTCGTGGCTAGGGGTGGACAAGGAGGGGTGAGACACAATGCCTTTTAAATGTAGGGGAAATTTTAGTAAATACCGTTTGTGTTGTTATTTCTAGTTTCTAGTTTCTCCTTATTGATACATGTGAGAATTGCGATGTGTACTTCTTTTATCTTTCTTCTTATATTGTAGTCTCTCTATTTAAGAGTTTCAGTGGTAGTAAATGATCTCAACTGATTGAACCCTCAAAGCAATTACGACAGACATGTGTCTTTTAAAAAATTTAAAGAAAGGAAAAATGTCTTATTAGAGTTCTTACGTGTCTAATTACTTGTTTTGTATTATCAAGCTTTTAATAGTCAAGTATCTGCACACTATTTAAATTGTAGGTTTATATTAACTGATGATTCAAATATAGGTTTTGTTGCTTTGTGGCAGATTAGCTTGTTAGACATACCTCAGCATAGTAAGAAAAGGATGATGGCTTTGACCACAAATGTGATGAGAGATGAC
This sequence comes from Parasponia andersonii, assembly GCA_002914805.1. Lineage (NCBI taxonomy): Eukaryota > Viridiplantae > Streptophyta > Magnoliopsida > Rosales > Cannabaceae > Trema > Trema andersonii. Next base: position 571,936 of record JXTB01000226.1, on the reverse strand, counting down.
AGTGATAAGGTAAAGATCGTGTCTTTTGTATTCTCTGTGTTCTTTGTTTACTTTTCAACATGGATTCTTTGCAAAATGTCCATCAAGACAAAGTGCAAGCCCAAAGCTGTTTAATGTTAAAGATTCAAAATTGGAGTATCTTTTAAGCCTTCTTTGTTTTAGTTTTCTTGATGCTTACGTTGGGATGTTGATTGTCATTGTTAATTATTTTGAAATGGAAGTATTCCATTTGACTTATATTGAAGTGAATCCTGTAATTCCTTGATGTTTTCTGTCTATGGATTGCGTAGTTAGATTTTCGCAGTCTAGAGATGCATGGTAAAAGATTGCAACTTCAGTTGACATTTATAAGGTGCTTATTCTGAAAACGTTTCTTAATCATTGACCCATTGTTTGTTTATCATAGCTTTTAGTTCTGGGTCAACCTGGAGAGGAGGTTAGTTTGGAGTTGATTCTGCGAGTTGTTGCTGACGTTGGTTTGGTTGTAAGTATCACTTTATTTCTTTTTTATATTTGTTTGTAACTAAAGTATTTTCTTCTTTATGTAGTGTTATTATTATTGTTTTGGTTTTCTTCTTGGTGGGTATGGGGGAAGAGTGTGGTTGAAAGAATCTGTCTTTGAATGATTGATTTCGGTGATAACAAATTGGAGATCGTCTTGGAAGAATTTTTGTGATTTTGAATTACTTGGTGCTTGCCTTTACCAGGAACAGGCAATATGTTATATGTGGATAACCTGCTTAGTACTTACCCGTGGACTAGATTCTGTTATATTTTAGTGTTGGTTTGAAGATTTGGTTTCATTGTTTAATAAATCTTACAGACATACCTTATTTTAGATGTTACAACAATTGTGCAGCCCATTGCCTATGGTGAGAAGTTAAATTTAACTTTGGACTTTTGCTTCTAGGCTGGGAATTTATAACATGTGTTCAGTAAAACAGAGTAGGAGACAGTTTGACACTGTAAGATTATGGAGACAGAAATTTAGGCTGTATTGTTGATTGGATTTTGACTGATTATTAGGGTTTAATTGCAATTTTGTTGATTATATTCATTATGTCTGGCTTCTAAAGCATGTATTTTTCAAGCGTTGGTATTTTTACTTGAGTGTAGATCAGCACTTCTTGACGAAGGTACCATTGGGATCTTTAGACACTGAAGATTTTCACGTCCTTTTTGCTTTAGGGTCTTCCAAATGCTGGGAAGTCAACTCTTTTGGCGGCCATCACGCTTGCTAAGCCAGATATTGCTGATTATCCATTCACGACCCTAATGCCAAACCTTGGACGTCTTGACGGTGACCCAAGTTTAGGGGCAGAGATGTATTCTTCTGAAGCAACATTGGCAGATTTGCCTGGTCTCATAGAAGGTGCTCATCTTGGAAAGGTAACTGACTTTTCTTATCTTGCTTACCTGCTAGTTAAAAGTCCACAAGTTGCTTTACCACTCTGTTTGCCTTTAGGGTCTTGGCCGCAATTTTTTGAGGCACTTGAGGAGAACCCGAGTATTAGTCCATGTTGTTGATGCAGCAGCTGAGGATCCTGTAAACGACTACAGAACTGTCAAAGAAGTATGCGCGTAAAAACTGTGCGACCTATTAAATATGTGCCCAAAACTATGCTAATTGTATGCTATATATGTAATTTTCAGGAGTTGCGAATGTATAATCCCAGTTATCTCGAACGACCATACATTGTAGTGTTGAATAAAATTGACCTTCCAGAGGTTAGTGTTTATTTATCTATTTTTCCTTTCCCGTCCTTTTTACATTACACTAGTGTTTGCCTGCTTTCAGCTTCTATTTTTCCATTGCTCGAGTTCTTATTGTGGTCATAAATTTATTTTTAGGCAAGGGATAGAGTTCTCAGTTTGACTGAAGAAATATTGAGAATTGGATCTGAGAGGACACCTTCTGATGTAGAGATGTGCTCAGAGGACACAGTTAAACCCTTACTCCCTGAGCGTGAAAATGCAGCTTTGTCTTCTTCGGGGGTTCATAAAGAAGAGAGAAAAGATAAACAAATTGAAGACTATCCACAGCCCCTTGCTGTTGTTGGAGTCAGTGTTCTGTAAGTCCACTACTATTATTTTTAGTTTTCTTTCTGAATGATAGTTCTGTAAGTTTTATTCTTTTGTACGTTGTACGAATGACTTCGACTTCTTCTTTGCAGATACAGTCTTCATAGGAGATAGTGCTTAATTTACATATCATGAATGCTTTTAATTAATGTTTTCTGTTCGACTTGTTGTTCAGATACAGAATATAACCAGAGAATTACTAGATTTTTGCTTGAAAGACGCTTAAAATTTTTCTTTCTTTTTCTTACTTTTTACAGGAAAGGCATCAGGGTAAAAGAGATGTTGAAAGAGATAAGGGTGGCTCTGAGGAAGTGCAAAGATTTCACTGAACCATTGGAATCGAGAGTGAGACAATGAGACTGGAAGAGGTGTCCTTTACCTGGCCTTTTATACATTCTTAGATAATTAGGTCCGTGTCACCTGTATAATTGCTTTAGGCTTTTATAAATCGGTATATCGTGTCTTGTCCCTAACCAATTTGCAGGACTTAGAGGCTCGAGCTGCATGGTCACTGGTGGCAGCCCAGTAAGTCCAAATGCATATAAATATGGGGACAAGGTGAATTTTGATTTGGTGTTTTGGATTCCATGATGTGTGAAATGAATGAGCTTTTGAAAGATGAGAGTGATATTGTTGACTTGATATGTATATTTGTTGGTAAATCCAATTCGATTAAGGTTTACTGTGTTATCATTCTTGTTTCCTATGGACCTGGTGTAGTGAAGGTTGACTACAGAATTGTTTTTGCTTTCTATTTGATCATGTTATATTCCAAAATTCTTTCATTTTCTAGAATCTAGATTGGATACAAAATGCAAAACTCCGGAGTCCTAATCCGTCAGATTCACTCTATGCTTAAAAGATGTGTTATAATGTTGCCTACTCAATGGGTTAGTGTTTTTACTACTTCTATTCCCCTAATTTTTTTCCCTCGTAAAAAACTAGTGTCAACAATCAACATTATAAAGGGTATGTACTTTATACAATTCATTCATTTATATATTTTTTTCAAAAAGGGAATTTATTTCTATATTAAAATTATAATGTTCCAGAACGAAGGTCAGTGGGAAATGCAAACGCAAAGATACATCGAGCCGATCTTTTTGGGAAAACTAACCTGAAATGACTCGGAGAGAGAATTAGGCTTGTCACTGACTACGAAGTCCCCACCACTTCATGGGACTTGGGAAGCCCCACGTATTAGTTTACGATGCTATTTGTCATGTGCTTGTTTTGGACTTACCGCATGGACTTATCTCCAGCCGTTCGTCACCACCCCCAATGCTTAATGACCATTATCCAACTCCTACTTCCCCAAAATGAACTTCTTTTCTTTATTATTATTTTTTATTTCTGAAAACAATTAAAAATATATATATATATATATATTAGGGCCCTGTTTGCTCTTCCTGTGTTTGACACCTGAGCCTCCGGATGCAAACAGGGGGGTTCGCCAAGTGTGTCCAAGAGAATTGAACAGTAAGGTTGGCCGTGGACACGATCTCTCTGGTACATAATGCCAAGTATCAGCCCAACCCCACCAGCAGCCACGTTTCAGGTGCGTCTCATTACTCCCTATCCTTCTTGATGAATTTGTCATAGATAAATACAGCGCCTCTCTTTGAGCCGAGTCCCCCTTATGACTCGTTATCGTAATATTGTATTATCTCTTTGTATATACATATATAGATTATCACCATATACTATACCACCATATACATAATACAACTTGCTAGTACTCATTCGAATTCGAATTTTTTTTTTAAAACATAATATAACTTGCTAGTACTCTCCTTCGAATTCGATTCTCTCTCTCTCTCTGAACATAACAATGTTAAAGTCAAGCATTGGTTTTGGGGAGAGAAAACAGGTGAAGAAGCCAGCTCAGGCCAGTTCCAGAAAAGGGTGCATGAGAGGCAAAGGTGGACCCGAGAACGCCATGTGTACTTACAAGGGCGTTCGCCAGAGGACCTGGGGGAAATGGGTGGCGGAGATCCGTGAGCCCAACCGTGGCGCCCGCCTCTGGTTGGGGACTTTTGACACGTCCCACGAAGCCGCCATGGCCTACGATGCCGCCGCGCGTAAGCTCTACGGCTCCGACGCCAAGCTTAATCTCCCTCATGAACTGGTGTCGTCGTCTTCTTCGACCTCGTCCTCGTCCTCGTCGTTGTCTCAGAACAAAAGCCGTATTCTTGCCCAGATGTCTGATCAGACGGCGTTAACTGCGAACCCGGATCAAACCCACGTTCTTCAGAATAGTGATAACAATTCAGGTACTACTAGCAAAGCCGCCCCGATATCACCGGTGGTTAGCGATGTTGTTATCCCGCTGTGTGACGACCCTTATTCGAATAAGGAAAACAATGTGGTGGTGGAGAGGGATCAGGTGGAGAGGTTAGATGGCTTGTGGGGGAGTATGAACGCGAGCTTGCCGGTGTTTGATGACGACGGGATATGGACGGAGGCGGCGATGTCGCTCGATTTTCCGATCATGGAGAATCATGGCATTTTTGGCGCCAACATTGTTGATGGAACTGGCTGGGAAGCCCTGCAGTCTCCTTGGTGCATGTAAATGTCCCGGTACAAAGGAGTTTGCTTGAAATAATTGAATAGCCTACATATAGATATAGCATATTTAGGAACACGTATAATGAATTATGTGTATATTAATGATATGTATTTATATGTATATATATGAATTATGTGTATAGCATATATGCATATATACTATGTAAAGTATGGGTTCGACGGGCTATTGGTGCAGCTTTATTTGTATGTACATATTTGTTTTTTATTTTAATTATTTATTTTTTTAGTTTTCTTGGGGTTGGGGAGTAATGTTGTTGTGTATAGAATCTCTGGCAAGCGTTGGTGTGCTCATTTTTATGAAACTTATAGGTGGTTGGTTGGTGTGTGTTCTCATTTTTATTCATTTAATCATACACGTACATATGTTGAATAGCGTTCTCTCTGTTCTTATTATTCTCACTTTGATACAAGATATTGAGACTTCTCTTCCTTTTGGCTAATGAATTTTTACACGATGCGTCATGGGTTCCTCACCTTTTTATCCTCTCTTTTTTCTTTCTTCATTTTTTTTTTATTTTTTTTGGTTGAGTTGATGAAATCGACAGTCTGGCGTAGAAAATTAGTAGAATGCTATTGTGGATTCTTGTATTCGACCAGGCTTCAGCCGCCTCTTTCTTAGTTCTCTCTCACTCTATTCTTCTTTTTAATTTTTTATGTTTTACTTCTATTTTATTATTGCTGCAACTTTTCCACGGAGATAGTTGTTTTTGTCGTTGTGCAATCTTCTACTTGTACTGCTGTAACTCATGGTAAAAACAGAAGGTTTTCCTCTCTGTTTTTGTTTTGTATACAGTAGAGCCAACCGTGACAACTATTCCAAGGTTTTCACTGAATATCAACAGCTGTATATCGACATATTATACACAAGTATCGTTTGTATCATAAGGTACGTATCAATGGTTTTGTCACAGTCGCAAACTTTCTTAGATTATGTCAAATAATTCTCTCCTCTCTCCATTGCCTTGTCAACATCCTCGACCTCTTTAGAAAGAAAGTGGCAGCAAGTGAACACTAGAAAAAGCGAGGTGGAGGATGCGAGGTCGTGGTATTTGACTTGGTTTAAGAGTAGGAAGATATTTGGCTTTGGGAAACCTCTTCTTCACTAATAGAGCACTTATTCCTAGAACGTGATGCTTCTCCAGGTGATGAGGAGTTCCAATATCTATTATGCAACCATATACAATCGGCTTCTACATCATAGCCATCCTGATTGCGATGCCAACTGAAAAAGGCATGACTTCTCTTCTTTATGTCAAATATCCCATGACCGAAGCTAGCTTCACGGTAGGCTGAGTAGCTTGGCTGTGGCTCTATCATGCTGCAGGACCACCAAAACAGGAAAAAATAAAATATAAAAAAAAAAAAAACGTCAGCCAATAGAACAGACCAATAATCTATATTTAGTAGACATGCTCGGTCACCAGTCCTTTTAAGATTTCCTCCATCTCCAATTGTTACGTAAACTGGGGCAGATTGGTCACTTTTGGGAGTGCAAATTCCATTGACAATGTTGTATGCGATATTTGATATCCGTTCCTATGGATTTGAATATATAGGATTGTTGTTAACTATGTCACTACATAAGGTATGATATATCGATTTGCAGCACCCTCAAAAAAGGTGGGGTTTGAGGTAATTGAAAGCAAAGCAAAGGACTTACGGATCTTTCATAGGCATGAACATGGCCTGAGAAAACGACATCAACCTTGTATTCGACAAACCACGATTCATAAACCACTCTCATGGATTCACCCTCGGTGTAATGATCCACATAACTACTATACAGTGGGCAATGCACCAGAACAAGCCACAGTGTTTCTTCCCTGTTCACTTTTGGTAGCTCTTTCCTAAGCCATTTATATTGAGGAGTAGATTTACCTGCCAAAAAAAAAAAAAAAAAAAAAAAAGAGAAAAAAAGCAACATGTACTTACTTGTACATCAAAAGAGTCGTACACAAACAATGAATTCCGGTTTTTTTAGGATAGCTCCAAAGTTAAATGGTTAGCACTGTTAATCGAGGAGTGGACTCCACTGACTAATGAAGTGATCACTCCAAAGTTAAAGGGATAGCACCGTTAATCTAGGAGTGGATCCACTGACTAATGAAGTGATCACTGCAATTCTTTCTTTCTTGGTTCAAGAGCTATTTGGCTCTTCAAATAGCTTAGAGGCTACTTAAATTCAAGTAATCCCATAAATCTGTCAAGCTAGAATGAAAACATCAGGAAAACCACAAGCAAGAGGTGCAAAAACATTACCGAAGGCTGAATAAGATGACAAAACTATGATGTGTGCTGATGCTCGTTTGATGGAATACCAAAGAGGAGATGAACTGATTGAAGCTTTGTACCGTACATGAAAACGGCTTCTATAAGGTTTGAAGGGTTCACTCTCACCCTGCAAGACAAATCCATCTATTAGAAATTTATCTATCCATTGAAGACTACTTGCATGGGAGTCTGAAAATTTCTGTATAATAGACATTCAAGGATAAAAGCAAAGCTTCAAGCTTCCTTTCACTGTCACAAGTATCAAGTCAAGAAATAAGATTGGCGGACAGTTATTGATCCATAGAGAAAAATGGAAGATAAGAGTCCATACAAGTTCAGGAGCAAAATCAAGTTCATGATTCCCTGCTGTCCAAATCCAAGGTTGATAAGCAGCATTTCTCTCCAGAAATCTCTCCCATGTATCCCACCTGGTATTGTCATGGAAAGAGTAGTCATTCGCGTAAGAGAGGTCAACAACAAACAACACAGTCTGCCCTTTCAAAGTGTTCAACTCATAATGAGCAAGTGTTCTGTTTGAATCCTGAGTTTGACCCAAGTCCCCTATACAAAATGTTCAGCAATACGAGATCCAGATAGTCTCTTTCCAATTCTATACGAAGGTCCAGCACTCGAGTGAAAATATACATTTAATCAAATGAGAAATAGTATTATTACCTATAACGCCAAAAGTAGAGGGAACATCCGGACCAACATTTGGAGGAGTTCTAAACCAAAACTTCCTTGTGGTATTACCAATCCCAACTTCATAGAAATATTTGGTGTCAAACTGCAATTTGTGATAGAATTGCGTAGTTACTCTTAATAACTATGCAAGCTCAGAAGATCATATTGATTCAGAACCATGATTACAAGTGGGGTTGAAAACCATAACTCAGTATTCAACTCCAAGTTGTCAATGGTGCAGTGATGAATGTCGCCAGAAGTGTAGTTGACGTACTTGTAAGTAAGAACAATACCCTCAGCAGTGTTCTTGAGCTGACTATTTTTTGACCAGTAAAGCATCCTACTTGAGCCAGGTTCATCTGGAGTAACCCAAGAGACAATCACACCCTTACCGACATGATCTCCTTGTGTAATATGGACCTTAATCAACACCCACAGATCATAATCCAATCCAAAAAGTAATATAATCGAAAGAACATAACTCGAAAGTCAATAGAACAAAAACTATCATAAAGAAGTAAAAGAAAAAGCAGGCAATTTTCAACTCACCTGTTGAGGAGCATTATAACCGGGAGGCACCCTGAAAACATCAGAGCAAATCGGCATATCCCTCGAATAATCAACATTTCTACGTAACTACTTGTTATTCCACCATCACAAACTTGTACAAGACATAATATTAATCCCAATAAGACAAGAATCAAAATACCGTCACAACCCCATCTCACTTCCATGCCTAATTTTTGTACCTTCAGATTCTTGAATATCTTTCTGATCGAATTCTCAGCTTTACCAAATGCTCTCTCGTTGTCTAGCTTTGATCATATATCGAATAAATAATAATTTAAACAATCAAAAGAATCTTAAGTCTTTTTCAAAAGCGGGTAATTTACTATCATTGACAGGACCATACCCACGGCCACACACATTAACGAAAAAAAAAACATTCTTCAGGTGGAAAAGAAATTACATCTATACAATTTTAATCTAGCATTCATTAGTTGCCACTTGTTATTCAATTCAATGAATGATAGCGACACTCATTCTGACCATATCTTTTTTAGATGCAACTTCATTAACTCGTCTGTGACATTTTTATCTGTTAATGTTACTGATATTCTCATTGTTTATAAATTGACACTCATTTTATTTTATTCACGTGTACTTGTCAAATGAAAAAGAGATGCACAGAATAACTGTTTCTAGCATTACTAAATTTGAATTATGGGCGAGTGCGCCGACTAGACCCGGGTAACTCAAATAAGAGGCTGAAATGTACAAGTCCTTGTTGGTGACATTTTGGATGAATTGACAAAATGGATGCCATTTGTCCCGCATTTTATATTTATCTTTTAATTTCACGTGCAAATATGGGATATTGCAAGGTAACTAATGGAATATGTCTATGTAATGCACGATGTATTATATGTGACCTTTCCTAAATATTAATTTTTGATTTATGGTTACCTATGCAACTTTAGTACCCCATGAAATTAAATACTTCATGCATACGGAAAAGAAATAAAAAAAAAAAAAAGAAAAACAAACAAACAAAACAGATAAAGGTCTGATCTCTTGCAAATTAAATCCTATTGGGATTCCTTTTATCCTGGTCAACTATTGTACATATTTGTTCTCTCTTTATTTTTGGAGACTTCAATAGTAATTACTGTAAATAATTTCTGCAACATGTTATATTATATACTTGTATCTTATGCGTATACCTTATGTATTTAATATACAGCAGTAACGGTACCTAATGTATTTAATATACAGAAGTAACAATTACATTCAATTATCATGAGGTACAATACACGTTTATAGACTATTTACACTGACGAAACATTAGATAAAGGAATCTTAATCTCAATCAATGGGGATTTGATTTGTGGAGTATCGTGTTGGATCCAGTACTTCCCTGGTGAAATTTAGGAAAAGAGGTATTTTCATAGGTAGCACTTTATTTAGTTTCGAAAAAAAAAAAAAATCAAGGACCAAAAGTGTTCCTTAGCCTAATTTCCTCTTTTATGCAGTGGTAAGAAGAAATCAAAGTCCATTAGCTGATGCATGGGAAATGGAAGGTTTAGGAGTTTTTCGGGTGCAATACTTTCAATAATGACTTTCTTAAGATTGTCATATAGACCGACAGTTACAAAAATCATACTGGTTAATGGCACAAATAGGCACAAATAGTCACACTTGGTCCTCAAAATTTGAATGGTGATAAAATTTTGAGCATATTATAGTATTTAAAGGTATATTTAAAAGAAAATAAATTGACCAAAAAAATCACGAACATTTTTTGTATTTATTTTTTGCATTTTTTAGGAGTTTCGTGTACAAAATTTTAAAATTTTTTTTTGTAATCATTTACTTTTATACTTTAAATTCCTAAATTATTTTTCAAATATACTTTTAGATGCCTCCGTATCCTTCTTACATGCATTTTTCGTAAAAAAAAAATTTAATAACAAATTACAATTTAGACAATTTAAAGACTAAATTACAATAATTCAAAAATTCAGAAATTTAATTGCTATAATTGAGACTTTGAGAACCAAAATAGATATTTAAGGACCATTTGTGCCATTAACCGAAATTATCATTATATCCTGAAAAGTATGTCGTGAAAAAATAATTTTTGCCACTCGTTTGTCATTTCTCGTCCAGGTCCAATCCCCCATTTCTTTGGGTCTGGTCCAATCTCTGTCTCACTGAGGTGGCATCACCTTAAATGAGCCTATGCCTAGACGGGTAGTCAGCAAAATCACCAAAAGCCTTGGGTAGAAAGAGTATATCCCACTCAATACACGCATAAAGACTCATATAGATCAATATTTGAAACTTCCCTTACGTGACACATGTTCCTAATAGCACCACAAGCTATTACAATGTACTTGTCTCAGTTCCTGGTTTTCCAGGATTTGCCAAACAATTCTATTCCCCCTTCCCAATTTCCCCAACCTCTTTTTTCTTAAGGAGACTTTTGATAATAAAATGGTCGAATATTGAACAATAGAAAATGAAGGGGGAATGTGAAAAACAAGGTTCTGACCCTCTGGGAAACTCTCTGGAGTTAAATACAGCTCTTAATTATACTGCAGCTATTATTGATTCTTCAGATGCCGGCTTCCAGATTCTGTTGTGCAACCATAAAGAATCGGCTTCTACTGCATAGCCATCTTGATTCCGATGCCAACTGAAAAGGGCGTGACTTCTGTTTTTTATGTCAAAAGTCCCATGGCCGAAGCTAGCTTCACGATAAGCTGAATAGCTTGGTTGTGGTTCTGTCATGCTGTAGCACACCAAAAAAGAGTTGCATAAAATGATATAAATAACTACGCAATAGAACAGGCTGCTCATGAAGTACTAATAACATCAACAATTCTATAAAACGATATCACAGAAGATAAATACTGCAAGTAATATACATACTCGGTCACCAGTCCTTCCAGATTTCCTCCATCTCCAATTGTTATGTAAACTGGGGCAGATTGGTCACTTATGGGAATGCAAATTCCATTGACAATGTTGTATGCGATATTCGAGATACGTTCCTATGATGCAAAGATATGAAGTCTGTTGTAAATATTTATGGACCTAACGGATTTCTTCAAAGGCTGATCAAGTGGACTTTAGGCCGTTTATGTAGAAATCAAAGGACTTACAGATCGTTCGTAGGCATGAACATGGCCTGCAAAAACGACGTCAACCTTGTACTCCACAAACCACTGTTCGTACATCACTCTCATTGATTCACCCTCCATGTAATGATGGATATAACTACTATAGAATGGGCAATGCATGACGATAATAAGCCATGGTGTCTCTGTCCTGTTTACTTTTGGTAGCTCTTTCTCCAGCCATTTGTATTGAGGAGTGTATTTGCCTACAAATAAATGTTAAACTTGGATAGTCTTTACACACACAGCTATACCAAGCAATCACGCAGAAGACAACAGCAAACTTCAAGCGAAAGGTAAAAGTCAATTACCGTAGGCTGAATAAGAGGACAAGACTATGATGTATGCTGAAGCTCTTTTGATTGAATACCATAGAGGAGATGTACTCCGCGAAGCTCTGTAAGGTACATAAAAACGGTTTTTGTATGGTTTGAAGGGTTTACCTTCACCCTGCCAGAAAATTCCCATTTTGGTCAGTAAGTATTGCTAAATAAAAGCTCCAAGATTCTTTGCACAAATCAAAAGTCAGGAATTATAACTGGCAGGTAACTGATCCAGAAAGAAAAATGGAAACCATACAATATCAGGAAGAAAATCTATTTCATGATTCCCTGCTGACCAAATCCAAGGTTGATAAGCAGCACTTCTCTCTATAAACCTCCCCCATGTGTCCCACCTAGTATTGTCATGGAATGGATAGGCGTCTGCATAAGAGAGGTCCCCAACAAACAATAATGTCTGTCCTTTTACAGGGTTCAACTCATAATGTGTAAGTGTTCTGTTTGAATCGTGAGTTTGACCAAGATCCCCTGCAGTAAAAGCTCAATAAGATAAGACCAAGATAGTATCTTTCCAATACCACACAAAGATCAGTAGCTTAATTTAAGGGGTTGTTTACTAATCCGTAATGGTTTGAAGACAATGAGAAGAAATTTAGGACCGAGTTATCCCTTCCAGTTTCACTAATTTTGTGAGGGATTCCATGAAATCTGTGTTGTACCAAATGTGCGTTTAATTACACATTTGGTAAGTAAACACAAAAAGAAACTAATTCCATTCTCATTACCGTCAATTACAGAGTAGTAAACATCGCTTAAGATCCACATTCAGCAGACAATCGAATCCAATATGAGAAATAGGATTACCTATGAGGCCAAATGTATAGGGAACATCCGGACCCACACTAGGAGGAGTTCTAAACCAAAACTTTCGTGCGGTATTCCCAATCCCAACTTCATAGAAATATTTAGTATCAAACTGCAGTTTGCAATAGAATTGCTTAGTACTTACTTCATGACATTATATACTCTGAAGATCCTAATTGAGTTTAATAATAATTATAATAATGGAGTGGATTTAACTACTTTTACAAATTACTCACCTCCAAATCGTAAATGGAGCAGTGATGGATGTAGCCAGAAGTGTAATTGAAGTACTTGTAAGTAAGAACAACTCCCTTGGCACTTCTCTTGAGCTCAGTATTCTCTGCCCAGTAATGAACCGTACTTGAGCCAGGTTCATCTGGAGTAACCCAAGATACAATCACACCCTTACCCACATGGTCTCCTTGCGTAATATGAACCTTTAATCAACATTCATACATTAAAACCCACAAACCATAATCCAATACTAAGACTTATATAACCAAAAATTAAAAAAAAAAAAACACACACTGACACACACCCCGAAATCCAAAACCAATCATCGAACACAAACTGTGTGCAATAAGTAAAATAGAAGGAAAAAAAAATGCAGGCCATTGAAAAGTGAAAACCCACCTGTTGAGGAGCATTATGACCGGGAGGCACCCGGAAAACACACCCAGAAATCCAAAACCAATCATCGAACACAAACTGTGTACAATAAGTAAAATAGAAGGGAAAAAAAAAATGCAGGCCATTGAAAAGTGAAAACCCACCTGTTGAGGAGCATTATAACCGAGAGGCACCCGGAAAACATCACTGTCCAATGGCATATCCCTTGATAATTGATCATTTCTAACGTCACTGCTTGTTAATCCACCTTCACAAACTTCTGCAAGCCACAATACATTCAACCCCAATAAGGAAAGAACCAAAATACCATCAAGCTCCAACCTCACTCCCATGCCTCCTATCCTATTATATATCTTGGATCTTGGTTTTGGATATACTAAAACTCGAAAACCATAATATGATGATTTCTAATTCCATAATTTATATAAGCCTCTCTACAAAAGTAGTAAATGGCATATATAGGGAATATTTGAAGAATATTATCACGAACATTAATGGATCTCAACTTACGGGGAGATAAGAAACTGAGATGTAAGACTCTTGAAAATCATAAAAATAAGGTGAGTTAAAAGTTGAAGTTAGTAGTAGAGAGATTGGTTGGATAGTCAAGATTGCCAAGAAGGTTAAGTGCACGCCATTCCATTTGTCCACGCAACATAATACATGTTACATGGACACCTTTGTTGTTTTTTTTTGTTTTTTTTTGTTTTTGTTAACACATGTTACAGGGACACTTGGAAATTGGAATATTCACTCCTTGATTCCAATATTCATTCCGATCACCAGCGGATTTGTTAAATGTCATCTCAATTTGAGCGTTTGGCTAAAAACTAGATCTCTTATGGGCATAATTTTTATTACGTACTATTTGTTATGTGAATAAAGAATAACACGTATTAAATTTAGCATGTTACACTACTTACAATATTGTTGTTATTATAAATATAAAAATATTTATATATTTCATAGTATTATCAAAATTTAATATATGCATATATATATATATAGCACATTATTAATCTATTAGATATTTTTTGAACCTATTCATAATTAGTATTTTAACCAATTAAAAATTATCACGTATATTATTTTATATTAAAAGATAAAGAGTAAAATGCATTAAATAATAAGTATTNTTATAAATTTATCCTTCTTAAATTAGAATTAATAATAGGATAAAATTTTATTTACAACTTTTTTGCATAAACAAATTTATTAATTTATATAGAATATGAGTAATTGTAAATTGGTCAATAAATTTAAATTTTATAATAAGTAATTAGATGATACAATAATTATAGTTAATAGTAGAAAAAATATATTTTATACATAAAGCTAAAGCATAAAATACAAAATAGAATTTATTTTAGCATGTAAATATTGGAGTAAAATTAAAAAATACATACTAAATTTAGCATGAAAATACTTCTTTTTTCTTTAGTATAATGTATTGGAGAGTCTAATCAGTATCAAACTTCTGCTTCAACGAGGTGAGGGAACCGTCCAATTGAAAATGATTGTAAAATAGACCTAAAAATGATTTTAAAATAAAATTAATCTATATTTAAAAAGGATCAATAATTAATCGAGAAAAAAATAAAACACTAATGGAGCTAAGATTCTTCTTTTCTTTGTCACCTATTTTGGCTCGGAGAAAATTTATTATAAAAAAAGGGTTCTTTCCGAAGGGTTAAATGGCAAAATACTTTTTTTTAAGAGACATCAATCAAAGTACCATTTTCAATAGTTAAAGTGTCCCCTCTGAAATTAATTTGGCTGAAGCAATCAAGAAAAAAATAACTTTTTTTTTTTTTGAAAAAAGGTCTAAATTAGAGGGGAAATGACTGTTAATTAATTAGATAGTATTAATAAGGGGTCGGGGGCATTGGGCTATCCAGGGCTAAGACTTCGGGTCCAGGCCCATGTATAAGAATATTAATCGCGATTTGGACGCAGAGTCCAACGGCCTATAAATTTTGTGAACTCACAATTTCTGTTTTTTGTTATTTTGGTATAGATTTCTGTAATTTGTTCTTTATAGATTATTCATCAATTCAAGCAATCTCACACTCACGCGTTAATGTAGTGCTTCAAAAGATATCTATTGCGGAATTCTGAAATATATATATATATATATATTTATATATATATAAACAAACAAAGAATCTTCTTGGCTTAGCTAGGGTACCAATTGAATTCACAAATCAAAAATTGTTATACATATATCATATCCTTTTCAATAAAAAAAATGTTACAAATATAGATAATTAATATATCTAAATCATAGAGTAAATGACCCACTAAGCCACTGTAGTTTCAAAAAATATTTTCTTTTTCGCCCCCCCCCCCGGGGAAAAAAAACAAAATTATACGTCCAAAATCTTATAACAAAGTGAACCATGTAGATATGAAACGGTGTATGTAATTTATATGGGAAATTCTAAATCCATCAAACCATTAGATTAAGTACATTTATTTTCTTTTTATCATTACAAAAAGATTGATTTATTATTTTGTTTTTTTTTTTGGCATATTCATTATATTCCAAAAATACTTTTATTTTTACTTTATACATTATTTACTTTGTTTTACTAAAATAGAAACAATAAAGGTGAGCTAAGTTATTATTCAATCAAGTTTTATCATATTATCTAATTTTTAATTCTCTTTTAAATTTTAAGTTCTTTCCTTAATTTTGTGTGTATAATTACATGTATTATTGTTTGTGTTGCCCTCATCTTTTCTTCTATTTTATTTTTCTTAAAAGGATAAATTATTTTGTCGCATTTTTTTATGTTCTGTCTCTTTATATATATATCGAGCACATACAAATTAATCAATTATGTATTTTTTCACGTGTTTTATTTTCTCATTGTTTTCTTTCTTTTCATGACTATATGCAAATAAATTGCGCTGTTATTCCAACAGAAGGATCAAAGGTGGACGAGGCTGATGGTCTAATTTTTTTTTATTAAGAAAAGCCTTGCAACTTTCATGGTCCCCAAGGTCTTTCCTTTTTCTAAATTCTAATATATATACACGAACACATAAATCGTAATTTATATTTTTTTTTCCGTTGCAGGGGTTTTTTTTATATATATAAATCAACTTTATTATATGTCTATATTTCATATATGATGGTGACAATTTCTCTCAATTTGTTAAAAAAAGTTGTATATTTTTGTGTTGAAAAAAATTGCATATTTTTAGATTTAGTAAGTATAAACTTCATTTAGTTTCATTGTTGCTCCATTATTTTTTATTTTTTCAAAAAATAAAATTTAATTATTAACATTTACTTATTATAAATTAAAAAAAATACTAACTACTACTTAATCTCTACCCCACATTATTAGGATTAGGAATCATAGATTTTCACATATACTCTCAGTATAATTCGAATCTAACTAGGACTGAAATTTAATCTAACTAGGACTGAAATTTTAATTAGTGGGTATTCTTATCACTTGAGTAAACTCACTTAATCTCTTAGGTTTTAAGCGATTTCATTTGTCTTTTTTTCTTTTATGTTGCTAGCATTCTCACCATATAACTATAATTGGTGTATTTAATTCTTGGATTATCCTTTTTGGTAATTATAATTAAGAATAAAATTATAATTACGATTGTACTTAGTCTAATTGCTGTTACTTCCCGATTTATATATGTTATTATTGCGGCAGGAGGAAAGCTTAGTTAAGAGAAATCTGTGGAAGAAAAAAGCAATAATATATACGGGGTAATATCTGTTATAACGGATTCAACTTGATTGCATACATTTCGTCGAATTAAAGAGAAACGCGATCACATGCGTTAATCAATCCAATGACAAATCGTGATTATATAGGAATACTAACAATAACTAAAATTTCGATATTTTCTATTATTATCTCTATAAATTCAATCCAAATTGTAGCCTATATCATCACTACTCTTTCCAAAATAACACTGTTCAGCATTCCTTGTCATATTTAAGGAATTAATATAAATCTGACAACTCGTACCCATATAATTAATCCCAATTTTTTTTTCTTGCCAGAAAGGAGTGATCATAATTTAATTAGCTCAAATGCTAATGTGCTCATTGATCAATTGGAAAGTATTTTTGATGTGATAAAGTGCACAGAAAGTAACAAATCGCAAATAAACAAGTCAACTGCGACATTAGTTGGTGAGGTAAAAAGTTAACCTAGAATATTATAATATTATTGTTTCAAATTTATTACATTCCTAAAATGGACTTGTAAATAAAATTCATGAATGGTATTTCTTTTTATTATTCCATGATTATTAGCAGTATTTAGTATTGACCCGGTAAACTTTATTGGCAAAGCTGCCAAAGAAAACTATTCCGTCTGGGGGTTGAGAATATTGTCAATTTAAGCTGAATAAATGCCCGTTGACTTCATGCTTAGGCGGCAGTTTGAATTTTATATCGATATGTTTATAGAATAAAATCCACGTAAACTAAATAATCTTAATCGTCGCTCACTAATTAGTTGCCTGCTATTAACTATTTCAAAACATTTAGGGTTTATTCGCATCAATAATCTAGCTTTGGCCGTCCCATGACAAGGACAAACACCTATGTATATTAGGTCAAAACAAAAACGAGCCCAAACGACCAAGTCCTTGACCTAAAGATGTTCTAGGACAAACAGATAAAATCCAAACTAAGTATATTATTAGACACGATCAAATCCTACTCAACCATACCTACACTAAATATTAAAAGCTTAATAATCTTGCATATCTAAGGCATAGGGTATAGCCAAGCAAACTCAAAAATCTCAATTATCCTTTGATGGAGAAAATTGGACCAGCAGTTACCTGCGATCCATACGAGAAGTCCCTTGTACAACCATCCATGGAAAAGTTCGGAGAATTTGATTTCAACCAAATTAAGGAGGTAATGATTAATTTATTTATATATATATATATATATTATTAATTTTCAATTTCACTTGTTCAAGTTACTTAGGTTATGTAACGTTAATTAGAATACCAACTATGCTTATAAATTTCTCAAATGTATATGAATTATGGTACGATTTTCATGTATAGTGTCTGTTTATTTATTTTTTAATAGGAAGAGAGCTTACCAAGTGGATTGGTAAGCAATGGAACAGTGGATTACCGTGGCAGAATTGCAGCCAAAAAAACGACCGGAGGATGGAAAGCCTCTCCCTTTATTATAGGTTTGTTTTCTTATATATCACGAAGGAATGTACACAAACACTAATAAAAAGCATAATAAACTTTCCATTGGTTATAAAAAAAGTTAATATATGTTATTTGGTTCGCAGTGAATGAGGTTGCGGAGAGGTTGGCTTTTTTCGCGATTGGGGTGAACATGGTGGCTTACTTGGTTTTCGAAATGCGAAAATCGCTTCCTGACGCTGCGACTATTGTCACCGATTGGATTGGAGCTGCTTATGTTCTCACTATCCTTGGAGCGTTCATGGCCGATGCTTACCTGGGTCGTTTCAAAACCATTGTGGTCTTCTCTTCCATTTATGCAGTGGTGCGTATAAAAAAAACATTTATTAATTAATCATACTGTTTATGATCACTCTCTTTGGAATAGCTTCTATAGGTTTTAAAATCACTTTTGACACAAATTGTTATGCATTTACTAAAGTAATACATTAAGTTAAAAGTTATTGACACAAAAATTAAATAATTCTTATTCTAGAGTAATGCTATATATATCATCACTAATACTAGTACGTATGATTATCCTATATGTAACAGTATACACATGGCAAAAAAGTTTAGTCAACTGATTGCTATTTAGCAATCTAGACGCATTATTACATTCTTTTATATTAAAAAAATAACAAGCTATTTTAGAGAAGTCATTGACACATGATTTTATGCATAATCAAAAGTGAGATTTTTTTCTTTAATAAAGTCCAATTATATTTTCGATCTAATCATATTCAATTGTGTAAAACGGTCTTTCTTATTTATTTACCTTTCTTTTTAAAAAAAAAACTGCAGGGGATGGTGTTGTTAACTCTTTCAGCCTCTATAGATAGCCTACGTCCACCACCATGCACGGCGCGGCCATGCAAGAAAGCAACCGAGAGCCAGTTAAGTTTCCTCTACGTTGCTTTAGCCCTCGTAGCCCTTGGAACCGGTGGAATTAAACCCTGTGTTTCGTCGTTTGGGGCTGACCAATTTGATGAGGCCGATACCAAAGAAGTCCAGAAGAAATATGCCTTCTTTAACTGGTTCTTCTTTGCAATAAACATGGGAGCTCTAGTAGCTATCACAGTACTGGTTTACATACAAGACAACTTCGGCTGGGAGCTGGGCTTTGGCATCCCAACTGGTGCCCTCTTCTGCTCTATCATCGTCTTATTGATTGGTCTCCGTTACTATCGTTATCAAAAGCCCATGGGAAGCCCATTTACCCGGTTTCTTCAGGTCCTTGTGGCCTCTTTGAGGAACCATTTTAAAGGGGTAGAGTTGGGCCCTCGAGCTGAGCTATATGAAGTGAAGACTAAGGAGTCTGAGATCAGTGGTGCCCGAAAGCTATGTCACACTGCACAATTCAGGTTAGTAATAAAATTTTATGGGAAATAGACCGGGATAGTTTTAATTTGGCACAAAATAACTTTTTTATAATCTTTTTTATATTGAAATTTCTAGTAGTGTCACAAATTGTGACCATAAAATTATAACTTTTTTAAGACTAATAAATGGTCACGTATTTTGTGATCCTCCATTATACAGATCACAAAACACTAAAATACTATTAGAAAAATCATTTTTCAAAGGAAAAAGGAAAGATCAATGAATCTGAAGAGAACGATTTCAATACAGAATTTTTGGTAAAGCCAAAGGTATTCAAGACCTTGTTTGGCATAAGAGAATTCAATGATGAAAAAGCTATCTTGGAAGTATCAAATGAGTATAGTCCCTAATGTTATATGATTGGAAGGGCTTTGAGAAAAATGTTAAGAAAATAGAAGATCAAAAGAGCACCTGTAAACAATGGATCATCAGTCAATATAATGCCTTGACAAACTTTTAAAGCAGTTGGGAATCCTGAGAACAAGCTTGTAACTCAGGCAATTCCTTTGGTTACTTTTGCCTCGAATGCCTATATTATAAAGGGGCATGTCAATGTTGACTTACAAGTTGGACCCATCAGAGTCCCAACAAAATTTTATATGATTGAGGCTGATGTATCCTCTCATTTATTGCTAGGGAGACCTTGGATTCATTATAATTATTGCGAAAATTTCGAAAAATAAATTTTAAAAAAATGATTTTTTTGAAAATAATTTCTGCAGTTTTGTAAACAAATCAAAGATACAGCGGAATAGATATTTTAAAATTTTTTTTGAAACTTTACAAAATAAAAAATATAGGATCGTTGATCTAACATAAATCAATTCATCAATTCATGGATCTTGGTTTAGATAAAACTCAGAAGTGCTTCACAACCATTGAGCCTTTCCGTCTATTCTCTGGAGCCCGTTGAATGATTTGGTGTGTGAGCACCTTCTTAATTCCCATGGGTATCTCTCCTTCGGCAGCCATAAAAGAGCTCGGGATTTCTCCCGCCATAGCTCGGTACTCTCACTCTTTCTTTTTCTCTTTGTTTCATGCTAAGCACCGTTATTGTGCATGTAGTAGGTGTGTAGCTACTGTATAAAGGCTTAGGAAAAATTTTCTCTTAAGTATTAGAGAGATATAAACTATAATAGGCTTATTTGACTTAACTGACCATTCAATTAGCTATTGAGCTATGTGTGAGCTAGACAAGGGACCTTATAGATCTAAGTAATCTAAACTCTAATAGGCCAATTACCTACAGTTATAATTAACTCTTAATTATGATTGGACATTATCTATTAATATTATGGAACTCCACTATAGGCTCAATATTACACTCTTAGACTAAATGTCATATATTTTCTATGAAGCTAATTAATATTTTAATTAACTTGTTCTACTTTAATTAACATATTATGGATTCAAATAATCTAAGCTTTAACGGGCCCATTATCTACAGCCATAATTAACTCTTAATTATTATTGTGCCTTGTCTATTAATATTATGGCACTCCACTATAAGCCCAATTATGAGTTTTATCTTAATTATGATTGAGCCTTTTCCATTAATTCTTATACTAAATGTCATATATTTTCTGTGAAGTTAATTAACATTATAATTAACTTATTCCATTTAACATATACTATACTTGCGGATATACCCCCGATGCAATGTCGTACTAGTAAGATAAAATTACTGTATTACCCCTCTAGTATATATTTACATTTGAGTTGGCATTTTTCATCTAATGGATAATAATTGATTATGATGTTTGTAATTGCCTATACAAATACAGTTAAATTCACAAAGTGAATACCTGATGCTTGTTTTTTTTATTATCTAAGTCCTTAAAAGAATATATCAAAATGACATTATATGTATGGTGTCCAAATCATTAAGAGTGTTCTCATCAATTTACAATTTTTATCTTCCAAGATATCAAATTTCGAATCATATAATCGGAACTAGTCCTTTAGTAAGTCAAAAAGATAAAACTCATGAAAGCAAGTCCGTCAATCACTAGGATTAAAGTAATCTTATAATAGTGCTAGATTAGTGAGACTTAACTTCAGATTCTATTTTTATTTGGTCCAGTTCAATGCACTTATTACTTTCTTATAACGCACTAGTATTTGTATCAGAAGTAAGACACTTTGATAATAGAAAGACTTCATCAATCCTGTTGAAATAGACAACATTACATTCTATAGCCAAATAATTTGGAATTATGATTATATGAAGTAAGAAGTAAGAAGTCTTTCAATCAATCCTCAAATAGAAATAAATATAATAGAGGAAGATGAGCCTATTTTCAAAAGAATTAGGCTCTCGAATGGGAGAATTGCTTATGAATTATGAAGGAGAGGCGAGGTTGGCAATGACCTCGCGAAAATAGTAGGAGAATAGAGAGAGTTTGAAGAGGTAAAAGAAAAGATTGAAGTAATCTCATTAGTCCTAAAGAAGCTAAGGAAGATGAGCTAAGACATACTCAGGAAAAACTCAATAAAGTAAATTTGGCAAATGAGGGAGAAGAAAAAGTAACTTTTATTATTGAAAGACTAGAAGAAGAGTTCAAAACAGCTTTGATCAACTTATTGAAAGAATATAAAGACTTGTTTGCTTAGACATATAAAGATATGTCAAGACTCAATATCAAGATGATTACTCACAAATTGGATGTTAATTTAAAAATCATTTTAGTCAAAATTACTACTATTTATGTTTGAAATTTAAATTTTTGTTCAATTGTACCTAGCTAAATATATTTTGAAAATATAACAGTTTTTACTAACCTTGTTATGCTTTTAAATCGCAACTAACTAGTAAAAGAAGTTAGGTGCAACTTTAGAAGTTCAGAATTATAAAAAATGCTATAAAACTAAGCACCGCTAAAGGTAAAAGCTGAGGCCCATTGGATGTTGCTCGGCCTTTTTACCCCAAAATCCAGCATCCGACTTGGGGTTTTTTGTTTTGGATTTTATGGCCAGCATTCTAGCGTTTATACATATTTTGAGAATTTATGGTGGGTAATTTTTAGAAATGTCTGCTTTTTCTCTTGTCATAGTTAAATATCTAAGAAAATATTTTCATACGTGATAAATTTAGTTATTTACTTATATACCAACCTTCGTTTTTTATTTCAGTTTTTTTTTTCCTAATGTCTTCGGTATATTATTGGTATATTTACTCATATGTTATTTTTTTTTACATTGGGTAAATCATATTTTATAGTTGGTATAGTTACTGAGATACTAGTATTTTTTTACCACTTTCACTTTAAATGGACTGCTATAATTAGTCCATTTTCTTTTCGTCGTGTAAAATAATAAGTTCCTCTGATTGTCATCAGTGAAGAGGATGAAAAGGAGAAAAAGATCTTCCGTGACAAACTTCTTTAAAAGACCGTTCACAAAAATATCCGAGTCCACTGGTAATTATTAGTGAATACTGTTATGAAGCACACCTTAATTATGAGTTGAAAGATTGAATAGGAACTTAAAGAAAGAAAAGAAGCCTTCGAAAAAGCTCTTGCGTGTCCTGTCAAACTGTTATATGATCAGTACGTAGCAAGATATGCTTGATGTTTGACAGCTAGGGAAAATAAAGGAAAAAATGGCACCAACGACTTTATAGAGAATATCTTATTGAAAAAGTGAAAAAAAAAAATGTAATAGTAATCTATACCAATTAATTTAATTCAAATGAAAAATATTGATATGACAATTCGTACGAACATAAAACACGGTAAATGTAGACTAACTCTCTGTATTTTGATTTTTTTTTTTGTCAGTGATCTGGCATTGAGATCAAGAATTCTATTAGGAGTAGGACTATTATAAATTTTACTTTTTCTTGGAGGAACAGGGCGTAATTTCTTCATAAAACACTTGTGAAAGTCTTTAACATTTATATTCATATTAAAACTGTGTTTTTCACTAACAAGTGCTTGTATAGATGTACATATATACTAATAAACTTTAAGTTTCACATTAGTTGATAATTAACAGACACTAAACCCTAAAACCCAAAGCAGTAAACTACGCTTACCAATCAATATTCAAGTTACATTTAGTCTTAAAGAACTTGTCATGATCTGTGTTCTCTGATATTTTTTTGGTTATTTAATTTGAATTATATTAAGGTTTTTGGACAAATCAGCCGTAGTAACAGACCCAGAAGGCGACCTAAAGAACCGGTGGAGACTAGTCACAGTGACACAAGTAGAAGAATTCAAATCCTTTGTTAGAGTTCTTCCCATATGGGCAGCCACAATAGCACTCTCAATCTCATTCTCACAATTCTCCACGTTCTTCATCAGCCAAGCGACGATCATGGACCGTAAACTGGGCCCGAACTTCAAGATCCCAGCTGGGTCGGTCCCCGTGTTCAGTGCGATCAACGCCCTCATTCTCGTCCCAATTTATGAGAAAATCATAATCCCAATTCTTAGGAAAAAAACCGGCCACCGCCGCGGCATTACGTCGCTTCAGCGAATGGGAGTTGGCCTATTCATTTCCATCGTCGCCATGGCTTCGGCGGCATTAGTGGAAACAAAGCGCCGCAACGAGTCGAAATCGCCGCCGCCGCCACCTCTCAGTGTCTTCTGGTTGTTTCCTCAGTTTTTCTTAATGGGAAGTGCCGAGGTTTTCACTTACGTAGGACAACTTGAGTTTTTCTACGATGAAGCGACTGATGGTACGAGGAGTATTAGCAGTGCAATATTTTTGAGTGAGATAGGGTAAGGGAGTTGGCTAAGTACGGCTATAGTCAAGATCGTTGACCGGGCGACCGGTGGGGTAGAGAAAGGGTGGCTTAGGAATGATCTTAATAAGAGTAGGCTTGATCAATTTTACTGGTTGTTAACGGCCATTAATGGAGTTAATTTCTTGGTGTATCTTTTTGTGGCTATGCTATACAAAGGGAGGGATGGTTTGGGTGGAGTGAGTTCTGTGAGAGATGAGGTCTTGTTTGAGAGTAGTGGTGAGGCTAGTGGGAGAGTTGGAGATTTGACCATGACGGAACTGGGAGAAAATATTAGAAAGTAATTTTTAAAAAATGTTTGGACATGGAAATTGCAATTTTTGTATTAGCATTATTTTAGATCTCTTTCATCTTATATAATAACTTGCATTTGCAATTTGATTTGGGTATTTAATTATTTATAGTCATTCAATTTTCGATCAATAAAAAATAGTTTCAAGTAATAGAAAAGAGAATCGATATAATTTTTCACCCCAAATAAGGTTTTTTGCCTAAAATGAAAAAAAAAAATTGTGGCTAAATTAATAGAAAATAAAAATTAAGAGACCAAAATCTCACATAAAAATTTACACCAATAATATGATATTATTTTTAACACGTAACTAATATAATTAAAATGCTTGTTATAAGTTTTTACGACAATATCATTAATAGAAATGAGAAATATTGACATGAATAATCAACAATGTCGTTTTGGATCGGGCAGTTGTATAATTGTGGTAACTCAATAGTCTAGTCTCTTTAATGATGTGATTTCAGAGGATATGTTTATAGACTTTCCAGTAAAAAAATAAACATGTTTACAAACTCTGCTTTGGATACTCTAAACTTTCGGGTCTTCCTTTAACTTTCTCCAAAGTCCAAAATATTGCTCTACCTATAATTTTGTCGGGCACACGAGTCTTGTAGCAGGTAATTAATCTTTAGATTTGGCCATTTACCATTTTTTCATGATCTGTTACTTATTCTTTGAAATATTACAAGATAGCTATCGTAAACTTTAAGTATGATATTCTATTAGAACCTCTAAGAACAGATTACAATCAATGACTACACTTACAGGACGACAAGCTATTATCTCTTGTAACCCTTATGGCTGGCACAACAGTTTGGTTTAGCTTTCATGTTTGGTGTAGCGCAAGTGTCATGATATATCCAGTCCAGTTCCCCATATAATAATCCAATATACAATAATAAGTTCAAAAGCTTTGATTTTTTGCGTGGTGTATTGTTCCTATATATATGGCATGCATTTGCATGTTAAGTTTCGTAAACATGGTCTATACGGTTCCACGTTTGAATAGTGGATGTCATTTCTTGCCCCCTTCGTCGCAACCACATTATGATCATTGATTCACACCCTCGACAGTACATAAATTGGACTCTAGTGACTTTTCTCTTATTGTAGCGGTACTGCTTTTGCTTGTCAATGTACTTGACAATTTACCTAGATGTAATATGACTAATCACAGTGTGTAATCGCCATGATAGAACGAAATCTTGAACCTAACCTCATCAGTAATAGTTTGGGTTTTTTTTTTTTTCCTGTTTTCTGGACCGAGGGTGTTTAACGTCATGTATTACTACCTAATTACCTAATTCATTCGGTGATAATTAATAATTTGGTTTGTATTCATTCCCCTCCGACAGAATAATTACTACCAGACATAATATATATATATATATATGTATATGATGGTATTCTGTGTGCATGCTTGGCCAACTTTAGGAACAAATTTAGTGATCACAGCTGTGGATCACACTGTATATAGGTCTATTCACTTGTATGTTATGATGATAGAAAGTGATATCGAGCAGTATTGGCGAATTTATAATGTGGGAAATCTTTCATTTTTCGTAAATCAAACCATCAATTAACATATAAAGCATAGGGGATTTCAGGCCCTATGGCCCACAAAAGTGACACTAATGATCATATTCATCCCCTTGACATATCTCTTTTTTTTTTTTCAAACTTTTCCTACTTAATAAGAAAGCCATTGGGAAAAACAAAATAAAATATATAAAAAAAACCCAATACATGACACACAAAAGCTTTCTGATATAGAGTACGTAGGGGCCTTCTATTTTGAAAAGCCAGAGCGCTGCAGCTTGCTGTAGTTAAAAGAAGGTTAAGGTATTGATGATCAAACGTTTTCGGTTGAAGGAGGGAGAAGTGGCTGAGTGAGAGAGGTCTTGATGTGGGCGGGTGTCCTGTTGTTGGTGTGCTCCAAAGTGGACTGTATTGCAGCCTTTTCTTGTGCAATAAATTTCTTTTCTTCGCTTTTACCCCACAAGACCAAGTACAGTCCCACTATGATCAGCACCGCCCCAATAATCCTGTCCAATATCACATTCATATATAGATAGAGTTAACAACTCCATATATATAGTATAAAAATATTAAAATATATCAACAAAACGAATCCAAAACATAATGTAATGTCATACTATAAAAATATTAAAATATATCAATAAAATGAATCCAAAACATTATGTAATGTCGTATGAACTTATTTTCAATAGTTAATATTTACTTGCGAACGTCCTCTTCATTTGTTGTCCTCTTTTATTAGTCCAGCCTATGAATACGAATTCTTTCCTTTGACCGAAGAATTTTAAGTTTCCCCACTGATGATTTAATGTGCACATAACAAGTAGTACATGATCAATTTCTATGTAGGGGGGCCTAAAAATTGGTACCAAATTAACCTGCTCCATATGATCTTTTTGACTAGGAATTATGTGATATGGATTCAAATCTTTTCTATGTACTCATATTTTGGAATTGATGTCAAAGACTTGGCGGTGTTTATTATCCTCACATTTACAAATCGTACGGTTAGGGTTGTATTTGTTTGTTTGGTTTGGCCCAAAACAATGCATATGGTGGATGAGTCCAAGGCTGAAAAGGAAGGCAAAGAGATAATAATTTGATGAAGAGAGTGAGGTTAGAATCATAAAAAGATGATCAAGCAGGGACCCACTTACCCTCCCAAGTAGAACTCCTCGCCTAAAGCAATGGAGGCCATGATAGCGACAACTAGAGTCTGAACAGGTTGATACACCGCGACGAACACAGGGCCACCTCTGTCAATGCACCATATCTGTACAGCGAAGGCTATCCCGGATGCCACCACTCCCTACAATATTATTTCCAATATCACCATATCTATATCTAGAAAGAAAATAAATTTTATATATATATATATATATATTATATTACTCTTATTTCATTCTCATTATATATGCCCACATCATGCATAATTATTGCATAACAACTTGTTTGTCATTTAATAACTAAAAAGTAGAGAAGAAAAAAGAAGAAAAATATAATAAAAGTAGTGATCTGCTATATGTATCAACCAGATCCGATGAACTTCGCTAGTGTCACCATCCAATATTTTTGCACATGAATTGAACAAACTTTACCCTTCTAATTTTTCTTAGCACAAAAGACTTGGAATAAAAACTTTAAATAGGACCCATGGGGGCTCCACTTGATCAACTCTGACAGTCTATTTTAACTGATAACTAAATTAGCAGACGACACGCACGTACCTTACACTAGGGCCAAAGAGATGAATAGGTACATGCACGTTCCCATAAGGTCAAGTGTCATATTTAGGAAGCTTTTTTATTAGGTATGACAATTAAATCTCTATATTGACACTTGATATTTGAGAGAGCTAAAGATTTTCCATTAGCTGAATCTGACGATCATGTCAAAGAGCATATCAACCACTTCTACTTGGCTCACTTTCTACGTACGCATGTGGTTTGATTTAAGTAGGATGATTTAACCAGGCATATCATTATAACTCACCGCGTATAAGATGGTGAAGACTTCTCCACCGGTGTGGAAAATCCAAGCCTGAGCGTCTCTCTCAACAATTGCAGCAATAATCAAGAACTGAATAAGACCATAAAAGCACGTCCATGACGTAACCGAGAGCCGAGCCGGGTACTTCTTCAGAACCGGGGCTTGCAAAACGAGCCACCCGGACCAGGAAAGGCAATGGCCTATGAGGTAAATGCAACCAAGGGTCCAGCTCTTGCCTTTGGCATCTCCAAGAGAAGGAAGGGACATCAATAATGGCTGGGCTGCGCTTTGTAGTGGTGGAGATGGGCTATAGATAGTGGGACCCTTGTACAGAGTGATGACTGAGGCTCCCGCCACGCAGAAGATGGTTCCTGCCACCTTTGCTATACCGTCCTTTCGGTTTAGTCTCACTTGTTCTATCCTGTATATGCCAAAACAAAGAGTTGGGATTAATAATAATAATAAAAACAAGTCACTCTAAAAGCTAATCAATTAGTTAATAATCTTTTAAAAGCAAAGTTTTATCTCACCGGAGTATGGCTGCCATGAGAAAAGTTATGGCCGGGACAGAGTTCTGAATTGCAGAGGCGAAAGTTGGTGACGTGTTGTCTAGACCCAGTAAGTAGAATCCCTGGTTTGCTGTTATTCTGTGAGGAGAGAATATGCATGCATGTCATCAAAAGGGTAAGCATATTTCTATTAATTAATTTGACTAAAGAATATCCTCAAACATTTAATCCTTTTTTCTTGTACTGCATATATATAATACTTACGTATATATTTATATAATTTCAAAGTACATATATCATACCCAACAAGCGCAAGGAGGAAAAACTGTAGCGTAAAGTTTAGGGTCATAGCAGGCCTCTCCTTCCTGATCAGTAGAAAAACACATAAATATCATTTGATAAAATGATCATATAAAATTTATACTATATATATATATAATATATATATATATAAAGTAGTAGTAGCAAGATATCTAGTATTGATGATTTTGTTTAGTGATTTACTTCTCTAAGAAATAGGCAAAAGGGAGGAGCAGAAGCAGGGCAATGATGTTCCTGTAAACTGGGAACACAAGCTTACTAATGCCCATGTTAAGGGCAGCTCTTGAAACGACATGGAACCCAGCATAGCCGAACTGCAGGGCCAACATGGCTCCGTGCAGCTGGAGCCTTTCAGGAATAGAACACCACATCCTCCTCCCGGAGGCAGAGCCTATATCCGCCATTAACGAAGCTTAATATGAACCGATAATACTAACTCTATTTAAAACTTAGCTGGTATATTACTTGAAGAAACCGAAAAGAGAAATTAGAGAAGCGATGGAGAACTCTAGCGGAGATTACGGAGATATAAATACAGAGAGGTTGTGGCCTATTGGCCCGAGATAGTGAGTGTGCTAATTGGGAGTGTTGGCCCACAAGGGGCCCTAAAAAGACGTTATGTCAACTGTTGCTAAGCTTCAAGTGTTTTTGGTTGTCTCCCACATTCTGCTCTGATCTCTATTAATCTCATTCTCACCTCTCCTCTCTCTCTCTCCCCTTAGCTGACAAGACAACCTCCATCCCACTATATACGCCCCCAAAAAAAAAAAGAAGAGAGAGAGAGAGAGAGGTGTATTTAACGGGTTCTGTTTTGGTACCATGCCATTAATGATGATAATTGATGAGAGGAGAGAGGTCCGAGTGAGCCGCCACTGATAGATAGCGCACACGAGGGGTGGTGGTGTGAGTACCCCACATGCGTTCTCAATTGATCTCCTCCCCCGTGAAAGCCTAAAAACCCCACCACATTTGATCAGCTTTACTTGTATTTTTCTGTGTTATATATTTATAATATATATATATATATATACATTTTTTTTCCTGTCTATCTCTCTGCGACCATTATTTTATGTTGATGAAGTACTTTGTAGTTTGTATTTTATGGTCAAACGTTTTCTGGTTCTATAGCTACTACTTTATGAAATTACTTTTTTTTTTCTTTGACGAACTACTTTATGATATTACTACTTTTCTCTTCCTTTAGCTTTACTAAACTCTATTATAATTATTTCTCTGCATAAAAACAATACTTATAGTTCTATATAGTATACATTAGAATAATTTTTCTCCACCTTTGCGGGCAGAAACCACACATGAATTCCGGCGATTCTTTCTGATGCAATCATTTACTAGACTATATATATTTATGGTCAAATAAATTATTCTAAATTATTTCGCCAAGCTGATAGGAAAACTCAGATTATAAGTTTTTCTAGTACATTAATTAATTAGAGCCCTTCGCCTCCACTAAAAAATTTGGCTGTTTGTGAATAATACGTGCAAAATGGCATTCATAATTAATTTTTCAGTCTAGTTCCCGCATAATATATTGATTGATTGATTCTACTTACATGTAAGCAAAAAGTCGAAAACGAAATAGGTATCTATAGTGCTATTATTAGATATAAGCATTATCTTTACTCTCCTTATAAGTTATAATTCAGCTAAAATCTTAACTGTCCGTCGTATTCAGTCCTAATTAAGATCAAGTACAGTACCTATACTACTATATAGAAGGATAACGGATATTATGGTGGCTAGATTCATGCATGATCTCTAATAATTAGACTTCGACGTATGTATACTTTTATTTATAACTTGACGTTAATTGAGATTTCTAATCCTAAATTTAATGGGGGAACCGGGGATAAACCACGCGAAATTAACACTAGCTATCTTTTTGCTGGGAACAAAAGGAAAGAAACAACTAACAAATGGTTAAGATTAGGGGATCCTTCTTTTGGACGAGGAGCCCACCATTGTTTGAAAAAAGAGGATTAAAAAAATACATAACTTCACTTAGGTATATTGGACCATATGGTATTAAAAAAGTAGCAGCCAACAGGAAGAATCCATCTTTTCCGGGGGGGGTCTTGCTTTTATGATCAAAAAATCAAGTAAAAATCTTTAACATGTCCTAAGCTAATTATCTATAAACATCTCAAACGTTAATTGAATTAAAGTGTCTTTAACTTTTGTTTATAAGACGTTGATTTTCTTCTTAAAGAGCCTAATATATGTAATGAAGTAGTGAAAAAGTAGTGTTTCCACTAATAAGAAAAAGTTTTCCCACTCCCAAAGTTTGCTCAATTGCGAGGCTGTGCGTTTATGATATATATTCAACCCTCTCTTCACTTTAAGAGACAGGTTGCCCCCCATCCATTGAGACCACCATCATTCTAAATTTCAAAGAGCCTGCCCAGGAAGAATATTTTGGCCTTTCCATTGTTAAAAGTCATGTTTCCATCTGACATTTAAAAAAAAAAAAAAGTTTCATAATTATAATACTAATTATTAACTACTACATATTTGAAGGAAGAAAATAAAAAGGAAAAAAAGGTGAGTCTCGGAGAAGAGAGAGAAGGGACTTTCTGGGTCGATCTGACCCGGCCTGCATGAACCAGTCGGACAACACCCTGACCAAGCCAGTTGTTATCTTAATTGCATTTTCTCTTATTTCATCTTCTTTTGAGTCACAAAACTACATGCCTGACAGCTAAAATAGATTTTGTTTGCACGAGAGAATCTTGGAACTTATCTCTCTGGTCGAGACCTCTTCATGAGTCTATAAAACATTTTTGTTAAACTTTTTTTTTTTTTTTTTTTTGCTTTCCGTAATTCCTTTTTCTGAAAAAAGAAAAGAGAAAGGAGGACGTACATTGTTGAGTATTTATCATTGATTTTATTGGGAAAAAAAAAGTTTTAAAGCCCAACAATTAATAAGAATTTGGAGCAGAAAGAAGGATATTCCCTCCCGAAGGATATGGGATATAAACAAGTGGACTTTTCTTTTTCTTTTATGGTGCGTTTATTCATAAATGTTCTAAAACGAATAAAAAAAAGATGCGAAATATTCTGGATATGCAACCCTTAATGGTAATAAGAGATGATCCTTTTTGGGTATTCTGTATAAAAATAAAAATTTAGGCACCTTTTTTGTAAAGTGGCCGAAAAATTTTAATTTGAGAATAATTAGAATCCGCGTGCGCGTACGTAGATGGTGACACAAACATTACATGTGCAATAAGGGCACGTGGCCAACTTCGTAACACCGACCCGGATTGTATCCTCTAGGCGACCATGCTTGTTAGTACAGTACAAAACCTTAATTAGGTGCTTCGCTTTTCACATGGCATGGTTTCCTAATTAATGTTGTCTAAAACTGTGTTTAGTGTAGTAGAGCACTTTCCTTTCTTCTTCTTTTTTTCTTTTTTTTTTGGCTCAATTTTTTTGGGAATAAAAACACGAATTAATTAAAAAAAAGTTTACTATTAGGCCTTGACATCATGTAATCCAAAAAATGAAATTCTTTTATTATTTTAGGTGTTTTTTTTGCTTTAATTGTAAGGAGAGAGAGAGAGAGAATACACAACTGTTTGTACGGAAAGAGAGAGAGAGAGAGAGAATAGTAGTCTTTGCTTTTGAAAATAATACGACATTGTGACTAATAATCCTAGTCCCACGCCAGGTTATTAGTTTATGATCCTTGGAGTAGTAATTAAAGTGCATTAGTAGTAATGATGGTGCATTTAAACGTACCTTAATACATAACTGAAGTTCACTGGAATTAAGCATATATATCTTAGTAAAACGTTATGATTAAATCCAAGGAAATCTGATTGTGTGTGTGTGAGAGAGAGAGAGAGGCATGCAGTAATAATCAACGAGTTTGAATGCCCACTAGAATTGTCTCCTTCACGCCTAATTAAACACAATGTCGAACACTTACCCAACAAATTGAACCTTGTGTTTTTTCCTTAGGTATTTTGTTCTCCAATATTCATCAAAATATGGTGCAAGGTCTCGATCACACCCCACTGCTTAAAGCTATCTTATTAGTCACCTTAAATATTGTTGAGTCTAGACTGATCTTCCACTACTTCTTTGTAGACAAGTCTCTTAGAGAAGTATACTAACGAACAAGGTGCTCAACTATCAATATCAGATCAAGTTTATATACGTAAATCTAAAATCTACCAAGCACAATGTTTTATTCTTTAATATTTCCGCTAATAATTAATAACTATGATCATATTAAAGATTTTAGTGTCGGTTGACCTTCAGAGAGAACTACTTAATCTATGTATGGCACAATAAATATGTATTATTAACCACGTCCAATCCTAAAGGAGTATGTACGTACGCGTGTTTATAATTAAATAATACCAGTAATATTAATCAATTATCTCTCATAAGAGTTTACATTTTTTTTCCTTATATGTTTTATTAGTCAAATGGCTTAATAAGATTCATCATTTTTTTTTGGTTCCTTGATTTCGACAAGCCTGATCCTGAGCGCATTGCCTTTTATTTGGTTGACATGCATGAATATCACCAACCATATTTATTTACTACGTACATTGACCCCTCATCAGTGTTTCCTTATATCTTGAACACAACGTTACAAAGGGATCACTAAACAAAGTAAACAGAGACATTACAAAAGCACCTCATGTGAACAAAGGAGGCCCTTAGTCTTTATTGAATCCAAAATTGTACTGAAAAAGAATAGAAATATATAATTGGAAATTATGCCAAACGTGTTTGTACAGTAGTTAAAAAGTTTATATTCGTTAATTGGTATATTCCCATCATAGACCTTTTTATATTTCAAATTTCGCACAATCATCCCGAATTCGATGACGTGTTTAATCTGACTAGCTAGTCTCAACAATAAAATACAATCTCCAAATTATCCTCAAAATCATATAAGATTCAGTTAGTATGAAAATGTCCAAATAATTGAAATTAAGCCCCATTCATATGGATCATGTCTAAATCTACCACATAGCGAATCACACACTTATCAGATATGGCCGGATCAAAATCTACTGTATTTAACCTTTGTAATTAACAGTCCAAATTACATCTTAGTCAACTTAATTTAGAGACAGTTTAGAAACAATATTGCACGTTGATAATCACACATACGACAATAAACTTTAATTATTCAAATACAATATTTCGTGATCAACACATATAACAGTTTTAGACAAGAGATCATTTTCTTAAAATACATTTCTTGATATCAAATTTGTGGAAATAATAATATATTTCATTTCATAAAGGAAAGTTACTGGAAAGGTGATAATTTGGTACTTACCTCGTTGATTTTCCTAATAGACTCAAATAATCATATAATTTTCTCAAGCACTTGTTATACATAAACAGTATATATATACAAATATATATATATATATCAAAAATAGTATATAATCCAACTCTAATTGCATCAAAAATCATGTTTATTAATTTCTTGTCCGTGCATTCTCCATAATCACTATTATTTTTGCCAATACAATCTTACATTCTAAAATGCATCAAAATTCCATTTCAAAAAAAAAAATGCATCATGATTCCGATATACCAACAAAAATTACCAAACTCGGGGACGAGTTCTACAATTCATTAGTATTCTATACATGTCGGGACTAAATAAGTGTCCCCCACTACACCAAGAATCCAAATTTTCCAGATTAATTTCACACTTTCACAAGTCCAACTTCATCATTGTCACGATCCAAACCCCGGTCTAGTGACAGAAAAGAAATTTCACAAGTAGAAATTCATAATTTATTTTAGAAAATTTTAGAAACTGCAATTCTTAAAAAAAGAAATGACAACTAGTTTAAGAACGACAGCTTCTGTAAAAATTTACAAAAATAATTCAAATTGTAAATTCTCACAGTTTGTGATCACCACGAGATATAAACTATTAATAATAGTAATAAAACATACATAAATATACATCACATCATCATCACCAGTGGGCATCATAGATAATACAGGCTAAATTCAAAATACGAGCCTTAAGTATTATTATAAATCTAAGGTGAGTATCTAAGTAATTACCAACCACAAAACTAGGATAAACTTCTTCTTGGATTACTCCGCCCCGGAGTTACCCAAGTCGCACTGTAAATCACCTGAGAAGGGAAAGAAAGGAGGTGAGCATTCACATGCTCAGTAGGAACTTCAATTACCCTTTTTGGTATGAATGTAACTTTTCAAACCTGTATGGTTAGCACTTTTCAAAATCCATTTATAAAATAAGTTTGCAAAGTAATCATGTTCATTATTGTACATATCATAAATCACGGTCCTGTAATACCTCTGTAACATAGGTACCCAGCATCCTGACACTACCCGGAGGTGTGTCAGCAGATCCTGCTCAGGGGCCTAGGTCTCTCACCTAGTGCTGCAGCAACTCACCAACGATCTAAATACTATGATGCCAAAATAGAACTCAAGTACGTGATCCTATGGTACGTACAACATATTATAGAGTGTGTAATAACTGTGCATCAAGTATATTAAGAAATCATACTTTAATACTCATTTGGTATTATCCTCGGATTTACAGAAAATCGGGCACCATAACAGCTGTATTTTCCCAAAACCAAAAATTTAAACCTGCATAAAAACTATACAATCCTATCCCAGAACAATCCAATATATCTCAACAGTTCACATTCTTATCAATTATCCAATCAAACCAATTAAATATATTAAAATCGACAATTTTAAGAAATAGGTCATAATGCACATTTTTATCAAAATAAGGATAAAAATTTGGTAATTGAACCCCTACCTTGCTTGGATAGCCAGACTAAGCTATTGGCGCTCGTGGATTCTCCAGTTGGTCACCCGGTCGCTCGGAAGGTCGTTTTAGGATCCCTTGAGCTCACTTTGAGGGGTGACTTTCCAAACAAAGCCTCAAATTGCGAAACGAAGGTCACCACTAAATTCAGAGCACTCAAAAACATTGGGTTAAATATATAATTCGATTAATTTGGAGCCTCGGTCCTGTGGTACGCAAATCGAGGCAAAATCTCGAGCTTGATGTCTCGGATTTCGTGCCCACTCAAAACCTATTGATGTTTTATATCAAAACTCGTCTCTTGACCTTACTTAGTCCAATTCCGAAGTCCAATTTCAGTTTCGAGGCCTCTAGCTCAAATTTGGGCTTAATTAGAAACTAATTAGAAAAATTACAAAAATACCATTTTCTGAAAATATTTAGATAAACGCCACAAATTTCGGTTCAGTTTTTCTCTCAATCCTTACATCCATTTTCTACAAATCTAATACCCACTCTCCTATCTTAAACTACATTTTCATCCCTCAAAATTTTATGTACAATGGATTAACATAGCAAAAGTAATTGTACAAATGCTTCTTTTTGTGACGAAAATACCACAGAAACTTTTAAATGCTCACCGGAGCTCTTTGTCCGGAAATTTGTGTCGGTGAGGGGCTGGGCTAGACTCAAGAGAGCTTAGGCTTTCTTTTCACAGCAGTGAATGGCGGCTATGGGCGGCGGAAAGCCGGAAGTCACCACCTTTGTTTCTCGCGCCTAGCTGCACGATGGTGGCCGAAGATAGGCGGCGTCTAGTCGCTGGTTAGCTGGGAAGAGATTCCAACTGGAGTTGGGTGGTGGGTCGACACCGGTGGCTGGTGGTGAGGGTGCACAAAGAAGATGGCGAAAAAGAAGAAGAAAGAAAGAGGGAGAACATGAAAGGAAGAGAGAGAAAAAAAAAACATATATACATAAATTTTTTTTGTATTTGGTCA
The DNA here is from genome assembly GCA_002914805.1 of Parasponia andersonii. Lineage (NCBI taxonomy): Eukaryota > Viridiplantae > Streptophyta > Magnoliopsida > Rosales > Cannabaceae > Trema > Trema andersonii. Next base: position 535,073 of record JXTB01000226.1, on the reverse strand, counting down.
AATGACCCTTTTACACTTGATAAAAACTGATTTTTACAATCATATCATGATATCTATGAGTCTGTTTCACTAGTACATATATATTGTTAGAAAGGTTATATGAATTAAAAATTCCAAAACTATATAATATATATATATATATATATATATATATATATATATGCAAATAAGAATACTCAAAACTCAAAGGAAAAGTTTATATATCATAAACATTATTATTCAACATTTTTGCAAAGAAAATTTCTAGTCTTATTTGACTCAGATTATAAGAGGGATACGGATCTTGTATCTGTCCCCAAAAGTTAATGAAATCATAATGGGAAAATAAGAACTCTAAAATTCTAAAACACGCAATTTCAATCAACAATTTACATGTCCAATTATTTATGCATATGTAAACTTAATGTGTATATATACACACACTGGGGTTCAATTACCTAAAAAATGAAAAGACCTGAACCTTCTTGTTCGTTGCTTTTTCTTCTCCAAAATAGAGAATTGTCTTTTCTCTGCATTTTCATTTCATCAAATCATATATACGTTTCAGAAACTGACTGATTAGAGAAATAAACGGTTTCTTCATAGAATCATCAAATCGCCGTTATTAGAAATACTAATTAACAATATTGTGATTTCAGAAAAATAAGGAAGAAGAAGAAGAAAATACCAAACGTTGTTGGAAATTATGCTAAACGTCTTTGTATACAGTGCTTAACAGTATTCGTTGGTATAATATATTCCCATCATGGAACTTCTTAATATTTCCAAATTCGCAAAATAGATTATGAATTAACATCTATATGTAAGCATGTAAGTCCGGCAGATATGATGTCTAAACTGTGGCTCACCTTAATTTATTGTTGGACCTACAATTATTTAACAGATGGGATCCACGATAAATATAATTAACCCAAGGTAGCCCCCACAGAGATTTCTGGAAATTTTTAGTTTGGTTTATTGTTTTTGTACCTTGTGAGAAACTTTTCGTAACCTCCACTGATAAATTTTCGAAAAATATAGAGTGTTGATTCCTCGCAAAATAAATATCTAGATCATGTTCGCTACATAATTTATTTTTATGTATTGTGATTATGTGAAATTCATGTATTAGCTTACAAGAACAATTAACTAAGTAAGGGGTAGTTTTCCTTTTTACCTATTAATTCCCCCTCTGATATGGATCCGGCGTTTATATCTATGCTTTGCTTTAAGCTGAGCATTAATGCGCTTGTGGAAGGGAATGAACCCTCTTATTATTCGAAACTATATACATTGTATTTCTTTCATGCTCCAGCAGATACTATACTGTTTTCCGTTTTTCTTTTTTCTTTTTTCTTTTTCCTTTTTATTTTATGTTATTTTATTTTTCTGCTTCTTTTGGTGGTGGCCGTAGCCATGGCCCATACGGGGTTCTCTCGCAAACTCGAAAATGAAATGGAATCAGGTAGCTTAGTAGGTGTGATCCCTAGGTTTTAGGTTAGGTTTGCCTACTTTTCTTTCCGAAGTCCAAATATTATATATATATATATATATATATATATATATATATATATATATATATCTTGTAGGCAGTTCAAACCTTTTTCCCAGATTATGTTAATTACTTTCTAGTCGAAGTGTCTAACCACACCAATAACATAACTCCAGCCTCTCCAACTGCTGCTGAGATGAAATTGAGATAGATGAGAAGCATCATATGTTGTATATATATTGCCATAGATATTTTTTTTAACATTCTTTTTAACTTATGTTTAAATATTTTTTTTAGCGGATGGATTATCATTAATGAAATGTCTAAAAAGACGTGCATCATTAATATTATTTCTCTTTTTTACACTTTATAATAAAAAAATATACATGATAAATTTTCATTGTCATGATGTCATATATATATATATATATATATATGATTTTAAAATAATTTTCGTAGCGTAAGATTGACCTAAGAACATTCAAAAAATTTTATCAAAATAATTGACCATACGAATGCATAATTCATAGTAAATAGAAACATATAAACGGAATAAATTTAATACCTCTTGTACTCTATCAACAAATCTTAACTTTTTTTGTCTTCTAAATCACGATCTTCTAATCCAAACCTCAAGCACAACTGGATGAACGTGTGGGCATTGTGTACAATTTCTTAAACTCACACNTATATATATATATATATATATAAACTAGCAAATAACTCCTTCAAGAAAAAGTGTTTCACTTTCAATCAGTTTTCCAATTTTTGTTTATCTAATTATCTGATAATTAGATATTTTTAAATTCAAAATTTAAACAAATTAGGAAACTTATCTCTCCATAATTTAAATTAATCAATTCAAAATTAATTAATTAATTCATAACAATTATTAATTACTGTAGACAAATAATTTATCTAGACAAAGTGTATAGTAACAAAAATAATGTAATATCTAATACAGTATTTGTAAGAGGTGGAATTGGGGACCTGTGGACCTGTAATTTAAGCTCTAATAAATTATGACAATTAATTAAACTCTTTAGTTAATTTATCTAATTTATTAATTCTAGTATTACTCCACTAAAAATTCGGAATTACACTCTTAAAATTACAAAATTAATTTACTTAGAAAACAACAAGTACTCTATCGATTTAATCATTATATGTCGTTCAATCCTCCATATATAATTCATAATTGGAGCTAGGTTATATTCCGTTTACCTCTCCAATTACATCTTTATCCTTGTTTACTATTGATTCTCTAATAAACAATTAATTTATTAATCTATTATAAATTGAGTACTCAAACTGTTCAAGTCCCGAATTAATACACAAAGGAATCATCTTTCTGGCTTCCTAATGGAAATAATGGATTTTATATTTGTAAGATACATTCCGAGCTACTCATCTCATCATACTCCCAAGATACAAATATTTCGATCTGTTTAAAAAATAAACTTTTGACAAGTATATCAAAGAACATAATATTATAAATAGGAATCTATATCTACTCAAGATTAAGATTGATCTGCGTATGATCACCTAGTAACATTATTTGAAGTCTCAACAGTTAACGAAATTTAGGTAAGACTCAAATTATGTCTGGTCCAGTCCTATGTAATCGAATTATATAAAGTACTTCTATTGTGATGTCAACATATCAATAGTCTGGATAAGACTATTACATTCTCAATATTAATGAGCCATATTAATAATATTTAATTAAAGATCTCAAACTTTAATTAATTATTATAGACTATATTTAGTTTATTATCTATAAATTTAATCCTCATGTATATAACACTTATATATTAAATTTTGATCATATAAATAAACTAGAGATTTTCTGATATTTAAAGGCATACCAATTATGTACAAATTCAAATAGAAAAATATCATTTTCTTAATTCAGCAAATATCCAAAATATACATACTTTTAAGGCATAAATCTTAACAATCTTCCATTTGCCCTAAAGCTTGTGAGGCATATCTCTCAATTCTAAATTCTCCAAGTGACTCTCAAAGTTAATGGCTTATCCATATTTGGAATAACTTCCAAATTAGTAAAGAACTTTCTGAGTCAAACTGCTTCACAAACTGCTATATATTCTACTTGCATAGTAAAATCTGTAATGCTGGATTGTTTAACACTTCTTTAGACAATGGCTCCATCACTAAGAGTGAACACTGACCCAGATATCGACTTTCGAGTATCTTTATCTAATTGAAAATCAGAATCAGTGACACCAGTAGGAATCAAGTCCTAACTTGAATAAAACAACATATAATTTTCTATTCTCCTAAGATACTTGAGAATATACTTTACTGCTATCTAGTGATCTAATCCTGTATTTGATTAAAAACGACTGACTATTCCTATTACGTAGTATATGTTTGGCCTAGTACACAATATAGTGTACATAAGACTGCCAACCGTAGACGAATAAGGAACCAGTCTCATATCCTCTTCCTGTTGAGGTGTCTTGAGACACTGCTCTTTGGAAATGATAACTCCATGTCGAGAAGGTAACTGTCATTTCTTGGAGTTTTGCATCGAAAAACGAATGAGTACCTTATCAATATAAGATACTTGAGACAGTGCTAAAAATTTGTTCTTGCGATCTCAAATAATCTAGATCCCAAGCACATAACTTGCTTCTCCCAAATCTTTCATTTGAAATTACTCGGCTAGCTACTTCTTTACATTAGATAATATTTCTACATCATTCTCAATGAGCAAAATATCATTTACATACAGAACTAAGAAGACTACTTTCTTATCTTTGATGTGCTTGTATACACAAGGTACATTAATATTGATCGAAACTATAAGATTTAATCGTCTCATCAAATCTTAGATTCCATGATCTTAAAGCTTGCTGTAGTCCATAAATGGACCTAAGTAGCTTGCAAACTTTCTGCTCTTGGCCTTTAACTACAAAACCTTCTGGTTGCACCATATAGATGCTTTATTCAAGATAGCTATTCAAAAAAGCTATCTTGACATCCATTTGCTATATTTCGTCGTCTAAATACGCAGCAATGGATAAGATGATACATCTGGATTTAAGCACGGCTATTGGTGAGAAAGTCTCTTCATAATCAACTTTTTTTTTTTTCAGGTATAACTCTTTGCCACTAACCTATTCTTGAACATTTCAGTTTTTCTATCTGCACCTCTTCTTCTTTTATACATCCATTTACATCCAATAGGCCTGACATGTTCAGGTGGATCTACAAGTTCCCAGATAGAATTAGAATATATAGATTCTATTTCTTAGTTCATAGCATCTTGCCATTTTTCTTTGTTACAATCTTCTATTATATGCTTGTATGCCAATGGGTCATCTTGACTACTATTGGAAATAACAATGTGTACTTTTCCAACTTCTCTGTAGTGAAAAGGTGGTCTAATAATACTCCTACTATGTCAATTTGCCAGAGTATTCTAATATGGAATAGTGATCTCATAATTTTGTCGTTCAATAACTATTGTTAGTTGTGGTCTGATCTGATTAAATAATAATTTCTCTAGTACAACTTTACTTCGAAGTTTAAAATCTGTTATATAGTCATTTTCAAGAAAAGTGGCATTTGTCGATACAAATATCTTTTTCTCTTGAGGACTATAAAATAAACCTCCTCTTGTACCTTTTGGATAACCTACAAATAAACAAACCTCTATACGTGATTTTTGCTTCCCAGTTTTTACTTTCAGTATATGTGCTAGGCACCCTAATATATGAATGTGACATAAATTAGGTTTGCTCCTATTCCACAACTCTAAAGGTGTTTTTTGGATAGAATTGAAAGGTACTACATTCAAAATATAAACAACGGTTTGTAATGCATAAATCCAAAATGAGAGTAGTAGAGAAGAGTAGCTCATCATTGATCTAACTATATTAAGCAATGTTCAATTTCTCCTTTTTGCAACACTATTTTGTTGTGGTGTTCCAGGTGCTGTGAGTTGAGATAGGATGTCATTCTCCAGCAAGTGATCCTTGAATTCATTATCAATGTATTCACCTCTTCGATATGATCGAAGAATTTTTAATAACTTACTTAAATACTTTTCAACTTTTGCTGTGAATTCTTTGAACTTTTCAAAGGTTTCAGATTTTCTTTATATTAGGTACACATATCTATATTGTGAATAATCGTTAATAAATGTAACAAAATATTCGTAACTACTTCTTGCTTGTATATTCTACGGATAACATACATCGCTATGCATAAGCTCAAAGGGTTCTTTGGTCCTTTCGCTCTATGCTAAGAAAGGTCTCTTAGTTATTTTCCCTTCTAGACAAGATTCATAAACTGGTAGAGTATTAACTTTTAGCTCTCTTAAAGAACCATCCTTTACAAGTCTATTTATCCTATCTAGATTGATATGGCCTAACCTGAGGTGCCAAAGATATGCATCGTCATCATGAGAAACTTTTTACTTTTTAAGTTTGGGATATTCTACTTTAAATATTTCGATATTAACTAGTGATTGTTCTCCAGCATTAACATATAAAATCTATTTTCCATTTTTGTAGAATAAATATTTAAACTATTTCTAGAAATAATAATCCCATTATTAAGAAAAAAAATACCAAATATTTGTTCAAATAGTTTAGAAGTAGAAATTAAATTCTTACGAAAACTAAGAATAAAATAAACATTGTTTAATAACAAAATTTTATTTCTAAAATAAAGATGGCGACTCCCACTGTTTTTGCTGAAACTTTGGCTTCATTGCCTACTCTCATCGTGAATTCCCTATCAGCAAGCTCTCTTGAAGAACTAAGTATCTAAAAAGAAACAAATATGATTAGTGGCTCCTGAATCAATTATCCAGGGAGATGGATCAAATAAATCTTCTTCTACTAAACAAGCTTCTAGAGCAAGTAAATCATATTTACCTTTTTTTTTTCTCTTTCAATTTGGAGAGATACTTGTTTTAGTTTCTCTTCTAATGCCCTTCAAATCTATAGTGAAAATATTTTCTTTTAGGCTTTTTGTCCTCGGAGTTGTTCTTCTTGGTACTTGTAATGCCCTTCTTGCTCTTTTAAGGCATAGACCTAGAAGCACCTTTGTTATTCCTCTTCTTGTTTTTATTAGAGGTAGAGAGATTTTCTTCTGCAACATTTGGTTCAGTAACAATTGCTGAGTCATCTTTACCTTTATCTTTCGATATTGACTTAAAGATTTGCAGTTCATTGAGTTGTTGAATCATCGTATAATTCAACTTGTTCATAATATAGTTGCTCTTGAACTGAAGAAAATCAGATGAGAATGATTCCAAAATCATACTCACTTGGGTGTGGTCATCGATCACAGCCTCGTAAACTTCAGCCTCTCTAAAATAACTAATCATATTCAAAATATGATCTCTCATTGGAGTTTCTCTCTTCCTTTTCATATTCATAGCCTTTTTAATGGCGTCATGGCGAGATTGATCAGATTGTTGTCCAAATATAACTCAGAAAGACTCTATTATCTCATAAGCAGTCTGCATCTTTTCGTGCTTAGCTCTAAACACATCGGTCATACTTGCTAACATGTAGCAGCGAGCTTTATTATTGGCATGAGTCCACTTTTTATAGGTTTCTTGTACATTATGAGTAGCATTAGTGGCAATTTATGGAGGACATTCCTCCGTCAACATAAACTTATAGTCTTCACTAATAAGCATGATATTCATATTACTTTTCCACTTGATAAAATTATCTACAGTTAATTTTTTATTTGCGAGTAAAGTGATAATGAGATTCGAAGTTGATATATTTACTGAAATTAAATTAATAAAATAATATTCAATATATTTGAAAATAAATATCATAAAGAATTCAGAATAGTAAACGTGATGCATGATGCAAGTAAGTAAACACATAATCATAATCACTAATTCCACGATAATTCAATTTTCTCCAATTAGGTGTTATCGTAGGATAAGTCACATAATTATTAATTGAATTGAGACATTCTCTGTAAAAACCCGGATTTTAGGAGGGTAATTTGGACAATTTACTAATTTTTTGGATATAATATTATGGAGATTAAATTTGCAAAAGTTTTGTGCAGAGGGACTAAATTGTAATTTTTTGGGGGACTAGATTGATAGAGATTTAAAATTTGGGGACTTATGTGCAATTTTTGAAAAATTACATAGCCCTATAAGACTGGGCCACGTGCCCTGTCCTTTTCTTTTCTCTCTCTCTCTTCTCTCTCTTCTCCTCCGACTTCTCTCTCTCTCTCTCTCTGCATTTCTCGGCCGCACCACCGGAGGAAGCAACGACCGCCACTCCGGCCGTCGTCTGCCTGCGCCACTGACTGGCATCGACTCGCCAGACTGCACCAAAGCTCCGCTGTCCCTCACCAACTGCCGCCATCGCCTGCAACGCCGGAAATCCTACAAGTCACCGTTTCGGTTTTTTCGTCACCGGCGACGATTCCGGCCACCATCCGACCTCCAACTGGTCTCGTTGGATTCGTCTCGTCTCAAGAATCATCAAGGTATATATATCTCAACCCTATTTTGCCCGGATTGAAAATTGTCATTTTTGGGTATTTTGAGTTTAAGTTTAACTTTTTGATCTGGCCATTGGATTAAGTTTTTATTGTCATTTTTGGATTGTACTCAGAAAATGGAGAAGTTTGATATGTATATTGCCTATGTTTGGTGATCGGCACGGAAATCAAGATCGGACTGTCGGGATTTATCTCGTTTTGCATGCCACCAGCCCGGTGTGGGCGCGGACCCAAATTGGACAAGTTATATGTCTAACCTAACTATTTTGGGTGCTAGGAATTTAGCGAAGATGTCCGTTTGTGGAATTGAAGCTCCGGTGAGAAGTTGGTTTTTCGCAAGAGGACGATCAAGGGCTTGGAATTGGTTCCCGACCCTCTGAGCGATCGTCAACGACACCTTGAGGATTCGATAGCGTGGTATTGCTATTCGAGCGAGATAGGGACTCAATTACCTCTGTTTTATATCGTTTTTGAATAAAACTTATTTTCTACAACATATGAGAACAAATGTGATTTTTGGTTTCTCGAATATCTGTGATGGGAATTGGTTGTATGAGATATATACTGTATTGCTCTGGGAATTTTCTGAGTGCAGGTTATTTTGGTATATTAAAAAATAGGGCCGTTATACTACCTGTTTTTCTATAAAAACCTAGTATGCTGATTTTACTGAAAAACCAAAGTATGATTATTTTCACACTTCAGTTTTGTATTGCACGTGTCGTAGGATCATACATGAGCACCGTGTTAGCATCGTGGGTTACAGTGTGGCGCTACGTGCCCCATCGTCGGTAAAAGTCCGTAAACTCGTGCGAGATTTTGTTACTTCTGATTACCTCCCCATTTGGCAGGCGTAGGCAATTCGGTTGCCCCTCCAGGTTTGGTAGGCGACACACAGGTGTTCCCTTCGGGTATGAGCTTAGGTATTATGCAGGCTGATAGGTATACTTAGTGCCATCATCCTAGGTTTTCACGGATGAGAGGATGAGAGCTCATGGGTATGGGTTAATTTGTGTCATGTGCATATGGATTGAATGGTTTTGATTACACTGCTTTTATATATATGTGGATTTCTGGTTTGGATTATATATATATATATATATATATGTATGTTTTGGACTAAACTAATTATGCAGGAATTCTCTATCACTAAAATGTTTTCGATCGAGGTAATTATTTTTCCTACTGGGCATTTTATGCTCACCCCCCACCTTTTTCCTCAGGTGGTGTCCAGTGCGATCTTGGTGATCAAGAGGAGTAAGAGGTCATCTGGATTGCAGTTCATCTCTTGGTAATGTTAGGAGATTGTTGTCGTAGTCTTTGGACTATTTGAGTTTTGTATTAGTATTGAACCAAGATTACTGCTTTCTATTTTGTCTGTGAACTTATATATACTATTCTGGTATTTGACTTTTGTTGTGGATGATGGTGATGCTTGGGCTTTTATATGACTTCGTGATTTTTAATTATTATTCAGTCTATGTTTAATGGTGTATACGAACTGTGAGAGTGGTTCACGGGATAAAATTCCGATTATTTTATTTAAATGGACTGTTTTTATAAAAACTAGAACTTTTGACACTTTTCAAATAAATCAAGGAATTTTCCACCTTTGTGAAATTCCTCTTCTGCCACTGGCCCGAGTTTTGGGTCATGACATTCTCAATTAATAAATAAAACATCAAAATATCTCATATTTTCTTTTATTTATTAACTACCATTTTATAGTTAAGATACTATTAACTATTTAATTATAACCTCATGAGTGTGACACATTATTTCAGATTTTAGCAATTTAACTCAAAATTGTCGCCGTAGTGTAGGTCAATTTTGAAATACATTCTAAAATCCTATCTCTTGGAAATTAAGCCTTATTATTAATTTAAATGAACACCTTTCATAGGGAGGACGAAATCTAAACGTCTTTAGGTGCCAATTAAATCTCACAGTACTTTATTAATAATGGAGACCATGGGATATATTATCATATACCCCTCTCCCACTTATTATTTGAAAATCTTACGTGTTTTTACTAATAAACATCTAATGTTTTATTTAATCTAGTTATTATATCTAATATAATTTTCTAGATTAATATATTAGTCCAATCTTATTAGTCCTAAATAAATTATTAGATTTTCTAAAAAACTAAATTTATTATTATAGGAATAATTTGGCTAATCTAATTAATAAGGATAACCTAAATTAAATAAGTTTGATAATACCAAAATTTAACTATTAAACTTAAATCACATTATTCAATTTTTTTATTCCTATATAATTATTTAATCTAATTAAATTAGTTATATTGTAACTAAACTATTTTAGCAAGAATATAACATATATGCATGACATTCATAAATGACTATGAGTGGGTATAATGAATGACATGTTAGAATGCATAGTCATGTTATACATATCATATATAATATAACAATAAAGTAAAATAAAATAATATTTAGTTGAGTTGAGTCCCTTAGGAAATTACAATCTAATAAAATAATAAAATTACAAAGAGTTAAAGGCACGCGGGCAGGAAAGCTATCTGCTAGTCTTCTTAGACCTCATTTCCTCTCGTCTGATAGTTTTACAAGTCAAATTTGTAAAAGGTGATATTTCTATAAATACTTTTACGAAACTAACCTATCTTATATAATTATCTAAATAATCATTTGGGTCTAGGTGTAACTTATATATATATATATTTATTATATTAAAAAAATTTCATAAGGACCAGGTGTGTTTACATATATATATATAGATAATATATTAGTTTATATATACATATATCACATATATTTATATATATTATATTATATAAAAAAACGTAAACCATAACTTTTTTTTTTATATCACATATATTTATATATATTATATTATATAAAAAAACGTAAACCATAACTTTTTTTTTGTTTTCTTATATATAAAATGTAATTTTTGTTTATATATATATATCATATATTAATATATTTATATATATTATATTTTTTAAAAAAATTTATGAGATCTTTGGGTGTCATGTCGACTTCAAGTGCAAACATCTTCTTCTTTGTATATTGCAAGAAAAAAAAAAAAAAATACAACAAAGCCTATACCCCAAAATTAGGGTTTACATATTTTGATCTAATCAAAATAAATTGCCAAAATTAAAAACCATATAATTAATGACAAAATATTAACCATACATCCACCATATGATAACTCATCTATTCATCATCAAGTATATATAAAAAATAATACAATACACATTCATGCAAATAATTAATACTACATACTCATATAACCGCTCTGGTACTAATTATTGAACATAAAAATGATTTTCGCAGTGGAAGATTGACCCAGGAATGTTCAAAAAATTTTCTCAAAATAATTAACTATATGAGTGCATAATATTAATTTATAGTAAATATAAACATACAAAGAGAATAAATCCAATACTTCTTGTAACCTATCAGCGGATCCTAACTTTTTTATCTTCTAAATTACGATCTTTCAATCTAAGCCTCAAGCACAACTGGATGAACATATGAGCATTGTGTACAATTTCTTAAAATCACACTTTAGGCCCTTGTAATCTTCTCAACATATGAGATTGTAAGAATTTGTTCTATAAAGAATAGGAAGACTCTTTTCTTTTTCTCTCTAGTTTATAGAGACTCTATAAAAACTAATACGTAGTTTTCTGTATTTTCTACTAGGGTAGCTTTTATATATATATATATTTATTAAAATATTTAATAAATAAATTATTAATCAAATTAATATATATAATATAAATAAAACCGTAACTTTTTTTTACTTAAATATATAACTTAAAAACAAAAAACGTGACCTTTTTTTATAAAGAAAACGTAATATAAATTTATAAATAAATATATATTTATAAATAATGAATCTAATTAATATATATATATATATATATATATATTTATATAAACTAGCACGTAACTCCTTCAAGAAAGAGTGTTTCACTTTCAATCAGTTTCCCAATTTCTGTTTATCTAATTATCTGATAACTAGATATTTTTAAATTCAAAATTTAAACAAATTAGAAACTTATCTCTCCATAAATTTAAATTAATCAATTCAAAATTAATTAATTAATAACAATTATTAATTATTGTAGACAAATAATTTATCTAGACAAAGTGTACAATAATAGAAATAATGTAATATTTAGTACAATGTTTGTAAGAGGTAAAATTGGGGACTTATGGATTTGTAATTCAAGCTCCAATAAATTATAACAACTAATCAAACTCTTTACTTAATTTGTCTAATTTATTAATTCCAATATTACTCCACTAAAAATTTAGAATTGCGCTCTTAAAATTACATAATTAATTTACTCAGAAAACAACAAGTAGTCGATCGATTTAATCATTACATATAGTTCAATCCTCCATAGATAATTCATAATTAGAGCTAGGTTATATTCTGTTTACCTCTCCAATTATATCTTTATCCTTGTGTACCATTGATTCTGTAATGAATAATTAATTTATTAATCTATTATAAATTGAGTACTCAAACTGTTCAAGTCCTGAATCAATACATAAGGGAATCATCTTTCTAGTTTTCTAATGGAAAGAATAGATTCTATATCTGTAAGATACATTCCGAGCTATTCATCTTATCATACTCCTAAGATACAAATATTTCTATCTGTTTAAAAAACAAACATTTGATAAGTATGTCAAAGAACATAATGTTATAAATAGGAGTCTATATATACTCAAGATTATGATTGATCTACGTATGATCACCTAGTAATATTATTTGAACTCTCAATAGTTAACGGAATTTATGTAAGATTCAAATCATATCTAGTCCAATTTTATATAATCGAATTATGTAAAATACCTTTATTGTGATATCAACACATCAATAGTCCAAATAAGATTATTACATTCCTAATATTAATAGACTGTACTACTAATATTTAATTAAAGATCCCAAAATTTAATTAATTATCATGATTATATTTAGTTTATTATCCATAAATTTAATCCTCATGTATAAAACACTTATATATTAAATTTGTGGTCACATAAATAAACTAGAGATTTTCTGATATTTGAAAGCATGTCAATTATGTACAAATTTAAATAAAAAAATATCATTTTATTAATTCAATAAATATCCAAAATATAATTTAATCATAAATCTTAATATAATATATATATATATATATATATATATATATATATATATATATATATATATAACCCAGTAGTTATCTCCGATTTTGCAAGATACTAGTAACTTTATGCGGATTGGCCTTATCTATATTATTCACTCGCTACACAGCAAAATTAATCAAAACCCCAATAGTACTACTGGCTATAGCTAGGTAGTGGGTTTCTTTGTTGCTTTTTGTGTTTGGCTCTTTTGGTACATAAAGTGATTCCACCCACCGCGCACACATAGCTATATGTATCTATATGCTGCATGCAACGGCGGAGAAGACGAGAAGATATTTGGTGAAATTAGTTTTCACATATGCTTTTTGCTAAGAGATATACACTACATGATTAGATAGGCTATCGTGCCATAAATTTCATGACTTGCGTGTTCATTAATCTAAGATCACAAAATATCTTCTTTAAAAAAAAATACAGAAAGAAATTACCGAGCTTTCTTTTTGTTGACTGGAATTGATCTTTTCATAATTGCTGGACATAATATTTGGACTTGGAGTCATCAAAATTGACTATTGCCCCGCACCGAATATTAATTACTTTATATATGGTTCTTTTCTTATTGCTTTGTTTGCCCTTATATCTGTAATGTCACACGAAGATGAAATATTAATATTTACGAAAGTAAAAAAAAAATATATCAAATTAGAATTCTCTTTAGCCACTTCTAAGTGGAGAATATTATGGGATTGTCGCTATATGCAGTCCACGATCGGCGGCCGCCAGTTACCTTTTTTACCCGTCTCTAAATTATACCATATGTATCTGGTTTAATAGTACTACATACCATAGATCGGCCAGTTATGATGCCAGATTAAATGGTATACTTGAAATTATGATAGAAAATATTGTTTCTCGGAAGAGCAAATTTCTGTTCTTATATTCATGACATACTTGTCATCGATCTGGGACTTAAAGGTAACTTCTTAGTTTCATAATTTTCTAATGTAGTACTTAAAAGTTGATATTCACAGCACTAGCTGGACATAATTTGGGCTACCGAGATTGAAGATTGTTAGATTGGATTGTAAGCTTGATGATGCAATAAAAGAAAGGACTGGTCAAATTAGCATGTATTATGTATTATTTACAGGAAAATTTTTTCTAAGGTTTCAACATCCCTTTCTTATGTACAACTACAAATGGATATTAGTATAGTAATCCTTTTCTTTTCTTTTCTTTCTTAATGATAAAATAGTATTCTATTACGCAAAAGTTGATTTATTTCAAGATTCGAATAAAAAGCCTAAAGAGATGGACCTATTGATTTGCGTCTCCTATCGACATGCATACCCTTGGTCGGCTAATTACGAGCGGATTTGGTTGAGCACGTAATGACCAAAGGGAGAAGTGGATCGATCAGGCAAATAGCTAAAGGAAAAAAAAATAACAAAATGAAAATAATAAGACACATATGTCCGATTTATGAGTCGTCGTTATCATCTTGTAAAATTTGTATAATGTGTGATCTCCCAATATCATAATGAAGGGAAAGACAACTCATAAAATATCCCTCACTCCCTTAAATACTATATTTTATTCATTTATCTCTCTCTTCGTTTATTGGTTTCCCACTTTAGGAATCCACGTTCATGGGAGTGACAGGCGTTTACACTAATTTCTTTAAGATATTTTCATTTCAGTTCCACCATCAATGTTACTATTACATCGATAGTGAAATGACGAAAGTGTCCCAAAGCTGGGGTATATGTATACATATATATCTCAACACCCACTAGCTAAATTGAAAACTAAGTTGAAGTCCTACTCAATAGTTGATCCCTTCCTCAGTTGTTCATCGCCTTTGAGAAGATGGTATTGGAATCTTTCATTTATTTTTAACCGAAAGAAAATAAATTAAATCTCTCAAAGCTGACAAAGAAGATTCCTAGTTGGTCGTTTTCAAGATCCTCAATATGATCAATCTTGGCGTGGGTCTAAGACGTCGTTGAAATATATAGCACATACCATAATAAGTTGGCGAGACATTAGTGGCTCTTCGTGCTCGACAAGGGATTTACGAGTCTTGGGCATATACTTCTGCTACTGCTGCTTCTCTCTATTCAATGCCTACTCAATGAGACCTATTAAAAAATTCAAAGGCGTACTTTTCTTTAGACATCTTCATGTACTCGTTGAGAAGTTTCACGTTGGTGCTATCGAGTGGTCTTATCATAGCGAAAGCCCATGCAATTAGAAAGATAATATTTTATTTGTTCGATTAATTATGACTCATAATATGATATCACATACGTACTTGATAAGGATTATTATTATTATTATTATATAGGTTAAATGTAGTATACGATGTTTGTTGTCGAAATTTCTTATAATGATTACTATTAGAGAAGACTTGTATCTTAAAAATTATAAGTGGTGACTTCCATCCGAAAAAAAAAAAAAGAAAGAAAAAAAGATGTGCGAAAAAATTAGATATACCTAAACTTCATGATTCTGCGAAAACAACATATGAAGTTCTATTTTGTATAAAGAATGACACTATTTTAGTATAAATTCCTATGAAATAAATTAAAAGTATCACAAGATAATTAAATTAGTACTCGTGTCTATTGCTGATCAAAGAGAATATCCAATTTAAAGAGCAAAATAAGAAGGAAAAGAATTGTAAAGGATATACGTAACTCGATTATTTCCAATATAGTCATCATAAGTAGATATGTATTGAATAGCCTGTCACGTAAGTAATACGAGTTGGCCACTTGGAGTTGGAGACTAGAGGAGGAGCATGGATTGAGATTTGAGAAGCTGCGTAAAAGGGATTGGAGTCTTGCGTTAACATCAATGCCGCAACCATTTTGTATATAAAATGCGCGTAATGATGATATTCTAGTGAAATGGGTGACTAAATCCACTGTCTATACATATTTTGAATTTCACAACGTAAATGTTGGCTGCTATAAATTCTGAGACAATTTTCGCTCTCGTATTGCGTCATGCTTCCATTTCCAAAATAAAACAGGTATCTTTATACAACCCAGAGTATCTCGTTCACCATTACCGAGATATATATATATATCTTTCACAGAAACCTTTAGATTTTTAATTTTTTATTTCATTTTATCGTCAAAATGAACGAACAAAAATCTTCCATTTTCACAACACAATGGGGACTGAGATCAGTGCCCAAAAAGACATGAACAGGGCTAATTTGGGCAAAAAAAATTTAAATGATATTTTTAGGAGTGTTAAAAGAATTCTTAACCATAAATCAAAAAGAAAAAACTAGTATTTAGGATTTTTCATGGTCAAATACCCCTTGACCATAGGTAAAAAAATTTTTGACACTCCTAAAAATACTAATTTTCAAAAAAATAAGCAGAAAAACTATTTTGGCCCATGTTAATCCCATCCATGTCATTTTTCATAAATCGGACTATACGAACAGAATCCAATAGCCTAATTCGGCCCTAGTTTTTTCTAGCCCATCTCACATAAAAATATGAGAAAACTGGGTGAATAACTAATTTTTTAAAATGGTTTAAGTAGAAATCTATGATTTAAAAATTAAATATACGGTACTTAAATTTTTAGTTTAGGAATATGTTGTATTTCTATTTTTTTCATGAGTTGGACATTTAAGTATAAACTTTTGAGCTTTAGTTATATACCGAGTTTTAGGCCAAAAAATTATTAAATAGCTAGTTAACTCAAAAAGATATAGTATATGGCATTGTTCGAGGGAAACGGAGTTCGTTAGAAGGAATTCACCCTTTATTAAGTAGAAAAAAGGAAATTTAATTTGACAATTTATGTGATCGCAAAAATAACCTATTGGTTCACACTTTTTGCCAGTATGAAAAATCCTATCTTCGAATATCCGCTCTCCAATTCATACTAAATATTAGTGGTTTTTTAGAATGAAAGATCCTGAGTTCAAATATTCACTCCCCATTTCAGGATATATTTTAAAGGTATTTTTTCCAATAAATAAATAAATGCGCTTGGAGATTGTGTTAAATAAGCAAAAAAACAGAAATGATATTGTAAGGTCAACCAAAAAAAAAAAAAAACAACACCACACACAACGTTAATAAACAAAAAAGAAATGATACTCTGTATGACTTTTTAAAAAAAATAATACCAAAAACAAGACATTCACAAATAAAAAATTTTCCGTATGACATTCAGTTGCATTTTTTTAAATATTTTGGTTACTGAAAACTGAAAAACTAAATTAGTTTCTTATAAATAATAACTAGATTCCGAAAAAAAAAAACAATTTGATTATCAGAAACCATAAAACAAAGGTTAATGGAAACTAGTCAAAAATGTTACTTAAAATTAATTTGGTTTACTGAGATCTAGAAACCAATTTGGTCGGTAAATTCGATAAACCAATTTTGTTACTAGAAACTATTTTAGATTTTTGTAAACAAAATATTTACAAAAATGCTACTGAATATCGTACGAAAAAAAATTATTTAGGAAGGTCATATTTTTGGTATTATTTTTGAAAATTTAGGTATGAGTGTCCAAATCCCTAAACAAAATAGACTCCAACAAATTACAAGCCCAAAGCGCCAAAAAATTGAAAAATCCCAAATGGGCAGAATTGTTTGAATACTTCCTTGATTTAGAAAAATATCACTTTTAATAACTATTTCGGAAAAAACCATTTTTTCTTAAGTTTGTATTTTTCCGTAGTACTTGACCCTAATGAAGAAACCATCCAAGGACAAGCCCTTGCTATCCTATACCAACAAGATATCCCAGATGACGAAAGCGATACTGACGATGAAGACGACACATGGTTCGCACACCAACGAAGATTGGCGAGACATGCGATTCCACAGGAAGGTGATGGGATAAGCAAATCTAGCGCAGCTATGATGGAACGCAATCCAGGAAACTGGGATTCGCTCGAAGCTGAAGGATCTAGCCGATGGCACACGATGGTCAGATATGACGCACCAGACTGGTACAACAATCCAGCCCCAATAGAACCATCAGGATGGGATGATGAAAATAAAGAACCAGAGGAAGGACGATCGGAAGAAAAAGACGAGTATGATGAAGCCCAAACTCACTACCTCCTAGCAATAGGAGAAGACTTTGAAGAAGAAGAAGAAGATCTGGGCTATCCATCGTCTAAAAAGGAACCAATGATAGAACCAGCAAGAGCAGCTGAAGCCATGAAGAAACTAGAACACCTTTACAGTGAGGTGACTAGTTACACTCCCCCAAGGGATTCACAAATGGGTCCCCCAGGGTATGCTCCAGGAACGTCATCAGCACCTCCAGAAGGTCCCCGAATGGAAGATTACAGACCTGCAAAGGGAGTAAAATTCAAAGGCGGATACAATGATGAGCTATGGAACTTTCCATCAGCACAACAGCAGGGAGGAGCTATCTTTACGCTGCCCAGACAGCTAGGGATGTTCCATGATTCCTTCTCACGATGGGAATCAATCACGAAAAATCACGTGGCCAGCCAAGGT
Organism: Parasponia andersonii; assembly: GCA_002914805.1. Taxonomy (NCBI): domain Eukaryota; kingdom Viridiplantae; phylum Streptophyta; class Magnoliopsida; order Rosales; family Cannabaceae; genus Trema; species Trema andersonii. The sequence goes on along the minus strand of JXTB01000226.1, from coordinate 516,420 downwards.
TTCACAGACGTACGAGATAAACTGGAGTACATGGAAAATCTCTTAGGAGAAACAGCCAAACTAGCATGGATACAATGGCGGATGCAGTATACAGCGGAGTATGACTCGCTAATAGCCATTGGAGATGGAAGAGAGGGAACACAGAATATCATCTCACAATTGAGGAGGGTATTCTCCCTTGATGACCCAGCAACAGGATCAACCACAATCCAAGACCAGGCATACAGAGATCTAGAAAGACTCTCGTGCAGTAACGTTAAGTACATTACTCATTACTTAAATGACTACATGAGACTGGCGATCAAAACAGGAAGGGCGTTCATCTCTACTGAACTCTCTGAAAAGATCTGGATGAAGATGCCAGGAGATCTAGGCCGAAGAATCAAGAGGGCCTTTGAAGAAAAATACCCAGGCGTTGAAGTAGGGGTAATGCCAAGGGTAATATTCTCCTTCAAATATTTGGAAGAAGAATGCAAGGAAGCAGCTTACAAGAGGTCTCTGAAGAACCTCGATTTCTGCAAAGATATACCCATCCCAGGGTACTATGAAGGAAGCTCCAAGCAAAGAATAGGAGTACGAAGATCCAAGACGTACAAAGGAAAACCCCATGAAAGCCATGCAAGAATAGACAAGAGAAAACACCTAGTCAGAACGAAGAAATGCAGGTGTTACTTGTGTGGAGAAGAAGGACACTTCGCAAGAGAATGTCCAGCTGACAGGAAAAGTCAGAAGAGGGTAGCCCTGTTCGAATAAATGGAGATACCAGAAGGGTTTGACATAGTCCCTGTTCATGAAGGGGAAGAGATGAGTGGCACCATCTTCAGTCTCTCTGAAGGAGAAGACGGCACAGAAGAGATAAACCAGAGCCTCCAGGCACTGGCAGTCCAAGAACAACTTTTTGTTCTAGGGGAAAAGGAAGGTGGATACAGACCCCAAGTCAGCCTGCCAACGCAGCAAGAAGAGTGCATACACCAATGGGAACATAATGAAGAAGTCCCAGGAGATAGAAGGTGTAGTTGTTGCAAAATGGAAACACTGAAGAGGGCAAGAATCAGGTGTACAGTCTGTAAAGTACTGGCCTGCAACCTGTGCGGCCCATACTATTTCAAGACAGAAGTACCCGTAGCTCCAGCCCAACAACAGGGTTTTGATTTTAGAGCCCTGCTTCAACAACAACAAAACTACATCCTATGGTGTGATGTAGAAATCGAGAGGCTTAACAAAGAAGTAGCCCACTACAAAAGGCTATATGAAGAAGCCCAATTCCTAGCAGGACGTCAGAAGGATGCTCAAGAACTAGAAAGGAAGGGGAAGAAGAAAGTTGGGATTGAGATCCGCGACATGGAAGAAATCAGCTGCTGGAAAGAACACCTCACATCAACAGTGACGGAACAAAGCTCGTCCGTAATAGCTTATTCAACATTGAGGTAGAATTCGATATTCTCGGCGTCAGAGTATTCAAGGTCAAAGCAATCCTTGATACCGGAGCATCAACCTGCTGCATTGATCAAAACTCCATCCCAAAAGAAGCCATAGAAGACAACCCTTACACAGTTGAATTCAGTGGAGTCAATACCACGCAGAAAGCAAACAAGAAGCTCAAATATGGAAAGATGGTACTGGAAGGAAATACTTTCAGAATCCCTTACACTTATAGCTTCCCGCTTACCTTGGGAGATGGGATCCAATTTATTATTGGATGTAACTTCATCAGGAGTATGAAAGGAGGAGTAAGGATTGAGGGAAATATGGTCACTTTCTACAAAAACCTGACGGTCATAAGTACCTATCCTGAAACAAGGACAGTAGCAGCAATAGAGGAACTGGATATGGAGGAAGAAGAATATATCCTGGTCAGAGAAATGGTAGCCTACCAAGGTACTGGAGGAAAAATAAAAGAGGAAATGGAGCCAATAGTCAGAAAACTAAAAGAAGAAGGCTTCATAGAGGACCAACCGCAGAGACATTGGGTTAAAAACAAGATACTCTGCGAAATAGAGGTAAAGAACCCAGATCTCATCATAGAAGATAGGCCCATCAAGCACCTGACCCCACAGGCAAAAGAATCTTTCAGGAAGCATGTTAAAGCCCTGTTAGATATCAAGGTAATAAGGCCCAGCAAAAGCCCACATAGGACTATTGTCATGATTGTCAACTCTGGCACAACAATAGATCCTAAAACAGGAAAGGAGATCAAGGGAAAGGAAAGAATGGTGTTCAACTACAAACGACTGAATGACAACACTGAGAAGGATCAGTATAGTCTGCCAGGTATCAACATCATCATCCAAAAGGTCAGTAGAAGTCGAATATTCTCAAAGTTTGACCTAAAGAGTGGCTTTCACCAAGTTGCTATGCATCCAGACTCCATCAAATGGACAGCCTTTTGGGTCCCTGACGGTCTCTACGAATGGCTAGTCATGCCGTTCGGATTAAAGAATGCTCCTGCAATCTTCCAAAGGAAGATGGATGACTGCTTCAGAGGAATAGAAGACTTCATAGCCGTCTACATAGACGACATCCTTGTCTTCTCGGAAACAGAAAGAGAACACAGGAAGCATCTACAGGTCCTGCTTGAAACCTGTCAAAAGCATGGACTTATACTTAGCCCCACCAAAATGGTAATAGCAGTCCCAGAAATAGAATTCTTGGGAGCAATCATTGGCAACTGCAAGATCCGACTCCATCCACATATCATCAAAAGAATAGTGGAATTCGAGAAGGAAAAGCTGATGACCAAGACAGGGCTAAGATCATGGCTCGGAATACTAAACTACGCGAGGAGCTACATTCCTAACCTAGGGAAGCTCCTAGGACCGTTATACTCCAAAACGAGCCTACAAGGAGAAAAGAGGATGAATCAGCAAGACTGGAAGATCTTCGAGTGCTTTGTCATTGGCATCCACTGAGTTGAGGTGGTCCCCCCAGTAGTTGTCCTTTGTACTGCTCTTTCGCCATTCGGCCAGCTTTGCGAGGTGGATCTGTCTGTACTCGTCCATGGCGAGTATGAGCTGCTTTGCTGTAGCTTCTTCTGCGTTTCTGGCTTACCGCTTGAGGTCGTCATAGATGTCCATCCGGAGTCCTCCTCTTCCCATCCCGAGGCGGAGTTCCGTGTAGATTTTCCTGTAATGTACCATGTATTCCCCATCTTCTGCATTATCGAGCCAATTCTCGATCTTGCTTCTGGAGCTGCTTCCATGGCTTCCATGATGACTTGGACCTTTTTGACTGTCTCCTCTGTTGGCCATCCTATAATTAAAGAGGATAATAACCTGGATAAATTATCTGCTAATATATTATCCTTTCCTTCTATGTGCTCAAAGGTGACCTTAAGTCCTATCCCTGTGATATAGTCTGTGAGGGCTATCCACCTAACCCTAGATGTTTTATTGTTTACAGACTTCTGGAAGAAACTAATTATTGCCTGACAATCTGTTCTTATGACTAACTCTCTCTTATCTATGAAGTAGATCTTCATTGCTTCCATAGAGTTCATCACAGCGTAGATTTCGGCGTCTATGGTGGATTTGATTGGGTCAAATTTTCCACTGGCGTATGCGCACACCTTTTCTTCCTTCTTGGGATCTCTTCTTTCCTTTTTCCACTTGCAAACTCCTCCCCATCCTGTCATACAGCCGTCTGTTTCTAGGATTATACAGCATTCTTCCGGTGGGATGCTAAGGTCTGGGAGTTGCTGTACCATTTTCTGGATGTCAGCGATGATCTTCCAGTCTTGCTGATTCATCCTCTTTTCTCCTTGTAGGCTCGTTTTGGAGTATAACGGTCCTAGGAGCTTCCCTAGGTTAGGAATGTAGCTCCTCGCGTAGTTTAGTATTCCGAGCCATGATCTTTGCCCTGTCTTGGTCATCAGCTTTTCCTTCTCGAATTCCACTATTCTTTTGATGATGTGTGGCTGGAGTCGGATCTTGCAGTTGCCAATGATTGCTCCCAAGAATTCTATTTCTGGGATTGCTATTACCATTTTGGTGGGGCTAAGTATAAGTCCATGCTTTTGACAGGTTTCAAGCAGGACTTGTAGATGCTTCTTGTGTTCTCTTTCTGTTTCCGAGAAGACAAGGATGTCGTCTATGTAGACGGCTATGAAGTCTTCTGTTCCTCTGAAGCAGTCATCCATCTTCCTTTGGAAGATTGCAGGAGCATTCTTTAATCCGAACGGCATGACTAGCCATTCGTAGAGACCGTCAGGGACCCAAAAGGCTGTCCATTTGATGGAGTCTGGATGCATAGCAACTTGGTGAAAGCCACTCTTTAGGTCAAACTTTGAGAATATTCGACTTCTACTGACCTTTTGGATGATGATGTTGATACCTGGCAGACTATACTGATCCTTCTCAGTGTTGTCATTCAGTCGTTTGTAGTTGAACACCATTCTTTCCTTTCCCTTGGTCTTCTTTCTTGTTTTAGGATCTATTGTTGTGCCAGAGTTGACAATCATGGCAATAGTCCTATGTGGGCTTTTGCTGGGCCTTATTACCTTGATATCTAACAGGGCTTTAACATGCTTCCTGAAAGATTCTTTTGCCTGTGGGGTCAGGTGCTTGATGGGCCTATCTTCTATGATGAGATCTGGGTTCTTTACCTCTATTTCGCAGAGTATCTTGTTTTTAGCCCAATGTCTCTGCGGTTGGTCCTCTATGAAGCCTTCTTCTTTTAGTTTTCTGACTATTGGCTCCATTTCCTGTTTTATTTTTCCTCCAGTAGCTTGGTAGGCTACCATTTCTCTGACCTGGATATATTCTTCTTCCTCCATATCCAGTTCCTCTATTGCTGCTACTGTCCTTGTTTCAGGAGAGGTACTTATGACCGTCAGGTTTTTGTAGAAAGTGACCGTATTTCCCTCAATCCTTACTCCTCCTTTCATACTCCTGATGAAGTTACATCCAATAATAAATTGGATCCCATCTCCCAAGGTAAGCGGGAAGCTATAAGTGTAAGGGATTCTGAAAGTATTTCCTTCCAGTACCATCTTTCCATATTTGAGCTTCTTGTTTGCTTTCTGCGTGGTATTGACTCCACTGAATTCAACTGTGTAAGGGTTGTCTTCTATGGCTTCTTTTGGGATGGAGTTTTGATCAATGCAGCAGGTTGATGCTCTGGTATCAAGGATTGCTTTGACCTTGAATACTCTGACGCCGGGAATATCGAATTCTACCTCAATGTTGAATAAGCTATTACGGACGAGCTTTGTTCCGTCACTGTTGATGTGAGGTGTTCTTTCCAGCAGCTGATTTCTTCCATGTCGCGGATCTCAATCCCAAGTTTCTTCTTCCCCTTCCTTTCTAGTTCTTGAGCATCCTTCTGACGTCCTGCTAGTAATTGGGCTTCTTCATATAGCCTTTTGTAGTGGGCTACTTCTTTGTTAAGCCTCTCGATTTCTACATCACACCATAGGATGTAGTTTTGTTGTTGTTGAAGCAGGGCTCTAAAATCAAAACCCTGTTGTTGGGCTGGAGCTACGGGTACTTCTGTCTTGAAATAGTATGGGCCGCACAGGTTGCAGGCCAGTACTTTACAGACTGTACACCTGATTCTTGCCCTCTTCAGTGTTTCCATTTTGCAACAACTACACCTTCTATCTCCTGGGACTTCTTCATTATGTTCCCATTGGTGTATGCACTCTTCTTGCTGCGTTGGCAGGCTGACTTGGGGTCTGTATCCACCTTCCTTTTCCCCTAGAACAAAAAGTTGTTCTTGGACTGCCAGTGCCTGGAGGCTCTGGTTTATCTCTTCTGTGCCGTCTTCTCCTTCAGAGAGACTGAAGATGGTGTCACTCATCTCTTCCCCTTCATGAACAGGGACTATGTCAAACCCTTCTGGTATCTCCATTTGTTCGAACAGGGCTACCCTCTTCTGACTTTTCCTGTCAGCTGGACATTCTCTTGCGAAGTGTCCTTCTTCTCCACACAAGTAACACCTGCATTTCTTCGTTCTGACTAGGTGTTTTCTCTTGTCTATTCTTGCATGGCTTTCATGGGGTTTTCCTTTGTACGTCTTGGATCTTCGTACTCCTATTCTTTGCTTGGAGCTTCCTTCATAGTACCCTGGGATGGGTATATCTTTGCAGAAATCGAGGTTCTTCAGAGACCTCTTGTAAGCTGCTTCCTTGCATTCTTCTTCCAAATATTTGAAGGAGAATATTACCCTTGGCATTACCCCTACTTCAACGCCTGGGTATTTTTCTTCAAAGGCCCTCTTGATTCTTTGGCCTAGATCTCCTGGCATCTTCATCCAGATCTTTTCAGAGAGTTCAGTAGAGATGAACGCCCTTCCTGTTTTGATCGCCAGTCTCATGTAGTCATTTAAGTAATGAGTAATGTACTTAACGTTACTGCACGAGAGTCTTTCTAGATCTCTGTATGCCTGGTCTTGGATTGTGGTTGATCCTGTTGCTGGGTCATCAAGGGAGAATACCCTCCTCAATTGTGAGATGATATTCTGTGTTCCCTCTCTTCCATCTCCAATGGCTATTAGCGAGTCATACTCCGCTGTATACTGCATCCGCCATTGTATCCATGCTAGTTTGGCTGTTTCTCCTAAGAGATTTTCCATGTACTCCAGTTTATCTCGTACGTCTGTGAAACCTTGGCTGGCCACGTGATTTTTCGTGATTGATTCCCATCGTGAGAAGGAATCATGGAACATCCCTAGCTGTCTGGGCAGCGTAAAGATAGCTCCTCCCTGCTGTTGTGCTGATGGAAAGTTCCATAGCTCATCATTGTATCCGCCTTTGAATTTTACTCCCTTTGCAGGTCTGTAATCTTCCATTCGGGGACCTTCTGGAGGTGCTGATGACGTTCCTGGAGCATACCCTTGGGGACCCCTTTGTGAATCCCTTGGGGGAGTGTAACTAGTCACCTCACTGTAAAGGTGTTCTAGTTTCTTCATGGCTTCAGCTGCTCTTGCTGGTTCTATCATTGGTTCCTTTTTAGACGATGGATAGCCCAGATCTTCTTCTTCTTCTTCAAAGTCTTCTCCTATTGCTAGGGGGTAGTGAGTTTGGGCTTCATCATACTCGTCTTTTTCTTCCGATCGTCCTTCCTCTGGTTCTTTATTTTCATCATCCCATCCTGATGGTTCTATTGGGGCTGGATTGTTGTACCAGTCTGGTGCGTCATATCTGACCATCGTGTGCCATCGGCTAGATCCTTCAGCTTCGAGCGAATCCCAGTTTCCTGGATTGCGTTCCATCATAGCTGTGCTAGATTTGTTTATCCCATCACCTTCCTGTGGAATCGCATGTCTCACCAATCTTCGTTGGTGTGCGAACCATGTGTCGTCTTCATCGTCAGTATCGCTTTCGTCATCTGGGATATCTTGTTGGTATAGGATAGCAAGGGTTTCTCCTTGGATGGTTTCTTCATCAGGGTCACATTCTGTTTCCTCGTCAAACTGGTTATAATTAACCGATCCGGGAGGTGGTGCTGCTGTAAAGCCTGTGAACCTGAGGGACATAGTTCCGTCAAATAGATTTCTTGAATCTACCTCTGTTGGAACTTGTGGTGCTGAGATCTGAGGCTGTCGAATGATCCAATTATGCTGTTAGATATCACTGCTACTCAGTCTTCTTCCTGGTAAAGCTTGGATTCCTCTACTTGCTAGGTAATCCACGACTCCTCCTACATGGTAGGCAAATCCTACGTTTGGTGTATTTGAGAGTCTCCCTACCATCCCTCTGGTGATCAATAGGTTAGCTTCGCCGTTCTGCCAATTTTCGTATCCCCTTGTCTGGATGGATATCTGGACATTATTGTAAAAGTCTGATATTGTCATCATGGTATTTGGGATTACGTATACCAGCTGGGATCCGTCTGTTAGGTCTATTGTCATGGTTGAGAATATTGCTTGATCTCCCCTCCATCGATTATCTCTGAATACTACTAAGGCCATGGTGCCTTCGTCTCGTCTGTGGAGGATCTGTATTCTGACCTGAATGATGCCTATGTGGATATAGGCCATCCCACTTCTTTGGAGTTGTTTCATGCTTTCCGGCTGAATGAATCTTCTGTCTACCTGCTGATTATCTAGGCAAAGGATTGCCTCTTCTGATCGGTGGTTGTAGACTTGGTGGTTGACTGTATCACTCCTTGAGCGATATAGTACTTCTGCCGGGACTAGGGCTGCTCTTTCCTACATAGAGAGCCTTAGTTGTTCTTCTGGGTTTATCATCTGCTCCAGTGCCCTTGGTGAATTTTGTCGTCCAAGTACTCGCCTGACTATTCGTCTTCCTGCCTGGGCTACTACGTGTCTGGCTCTTTGCCTTTGCCTGTATCCTCGTATTTGATCGTCAAATAGAGGTGTAGTTTTCATTTCTTGCCTGATCCCTGTAGTCACTGGTGGGAGTGTGACTGTCTGGCTTTTTGTGGGATTCATTTCAGCTTATCCTGTTCTTCCTTTAGGATAGTGAGGGGTTTCTAAAAACCCTGAGGGTGCCTTTAGGCTCCTTCTTTGGTGGTGGTTGTTGTTCCACTATGGAAAGCTTAGAAAGTTTTTCCACAAGGTCTTCTGAAATTGTACCGGATGATGATGATGGTTTTGATTGGATGACTGTTTCCAATTTCTTCACCCTTTCCTGGAGATCCTTTAGAAGCTCGACTGTTTGGACTAGGAGCTGGATCTGGGTGTTGTTCTGCTTGATGATAGCAGTGGATCCGGATGTTCCTCCGCGGTTGTCTGCGGGTCTGACGAACCCGAGGCTGGGCTCTTCTATCTGGTTTGTTGCCTTGATCGCCTGCTTGTAAGTAGCTGAGTTTTGTGTGTCGTGGTAATCTGTCATGCAGATGTCCACTTCTCGACCTCCTTGAGTAAGGATTCAACTCTTTCGAGTTTTCTCCCCAATTCTTCGGTGATCCTGATCGCCTCTTTTTCGACCAACTTGGGTTGTTGGGAGATTTCTTCTACTAATTCTTGGACTTCTCTTTTGGTGAGAGGTCTGTTTTCAGTGACTTCCCTGGTTAGGGCCCTAAGGCCTTTTTCAAGCTTTTCTATTCTAAGGGCTTGTGACTCTAATTTCTCAAACCGCTAACCTTGAATACCTTAATTTAGAACATTCGAGTCAAGTTAAGAATTCACATCTTTACCATAATTTAGCAGTAATTTACGATAGAACAAACCTTCAGTCCAGAGTCAGAGTTAACGAGTTGGGTTCCTTGAGCTAACCAATCTAATTACTTGACATAACTTAACCAATTACTTCAAATATCTCATCAATTCATAAAAATAGTATTTTTCTAATTTTTTTTTTAAAAGTGATTTGTTTCTAATTAATATTCAGGAATTTTCAAACATTCTTATAATCTAGGATTTTTCAATTTTTTAAAAAAATTATCATAAAAAATGGCTAACTAGTTATTTGACTATTTTTAGGCTTAAAATATCCAACCTAGTTAATGACAAAAGCACAACTGAAATTTTTTAAAAAATAGACATTTAGCTATAACTTTTAAAATATGAACATCCAATTAAATCAATTTAAAAAATTAGTCAAAACCGTCTAGTTTTCTCTGTAAAAAAATCAAATTTCCTCGTCATTCGTGGAAAAATTATGACATTTAGATTCATTGGGCCGTCCATCACATATTAACGTTTAACATAAAGATCCGTCCAAGCCCAACCTTTTAGCCACATCTCTTACTTTTTTTTTAAAAAAAAAAAGATAATAACTGACAAGAAAATCCAGTTCAACAACTTAAAATCACCTTCTATATATCGTTTTAGAACAATATAACTTTTAAAAAAAACTTTCAAAAAATACTATTTTAAAAATAGTTACTAATTGTGAATTTCTGAAAACTTATTACTAATTACTAATTACTAATTACCAGACATATACCAGTGATAAATACTTCTGATTACTAATTATCAATTTCTAAAAACTGGTTACTGGTCACTAGTTACCATTTAAAGATGATATTTTCTCAATATTTTTTTTAAAATGGCATTTTCTAATAAAAACAATACCAAATCTGAAAAAACACAGCCCAACATAATTTTCAATTTTTTTTTCCCTAAAAATGCCATAATTTCCCACTTTCTTTCTTAGAAACATTTTTCTCTTCCAAAGTAAGAACGAGGAGAGAAAAAAAGAGGAAAGGACAGAGGTTAAGGGGAGAAAAGGTCGGAAGAAAGCAAAAAATGAAATAAAATAAAATAAAAAATCAGAAGAAAGATTCTTTCATGAGGCCAAAGCCAGAGTAGAAAAACAACAATAGAAAAGTTAAAACAACGCTCTCAACAAGTAAACTTGCAGTTAAGAGTAAATACTATTGAAGTCAAAACTTACTCAGATATACACACTATTAGTCCAGCAAGTTAAGAGTAATTACTATGGAGGTTAATAATGTGTAATTTTTATTCAAGAAATGTATACCGTGTGGTGGTCTACATTTTTCTAAAAGCGGGTTTTAATGAAACAAAAATAAAAAACAGGTATTTATTGAAATATGGTTTTGAATATGGGTAGTTTTGAACTTTTCCCTCTTCTTTTCCTTAAAACATCTTGACCTCGGGGAGACAAAGTGAAGAGAGATATAGCTAAGACAAAATGCAGACTAAGAATGAGGAGAGAAAAAAATGAGGAGACAGTTTAAGGAGAGAAAAAGTTAGAAGAAAGCAAAATATAAAAAAAATAAAATAAAAAATTAGAAGAAAAAAGATTCTTCCATGAGGCCAGAGCCAGAGTTAAAAAACAACAATAAAAAAGTTAAACAACGCTCTCAACAAGTATCCTGCAGTTAAAGAGTAAGTACTATGGAAGTCAAAACTAACTCAGATATACACACTATTAGTCCAGCAAGTTTATGGGGCTTTTCCCTTTTCATCATTGAACTAAACAAAGATTATGGAGTACGGATTATTAATAGTACCTTATCAAGAGTATGACTTTCTCTATGCTAGCTCATGGTGTTACTTTATACTGCTCCTAACCATACCGAGCGATTCTCTCTGGTTCATTTCCAACTTTCTTTCTTCCAAAGAGAAAATGGCTATTGACTATAAGGTACACAGAAAAAATTGACTATTCAGCATTTGAATCCTCAACAGATTTCTTGTATTCCGGCTTAAGCTCATAAGTTCCTTGGTTGGTTCCCCTTTTATTGTACACGCAGAGTTCATTCAGTATCTCTTTCAAGAATTGCTGTAGAAAAAAGGTTAAAAATATTATTCAGAGCGAGTATCCTAATACAAGCAATACTGAAATACTGAAAACAAACATAAACATTTCACAACTTGTGGGCACATTTAACAACATAGCCCTGATCCCTCTTTCCAGGTTCTTTTCCCACTTTATTTTGGATAACAATAAAACTCATATACTGATAGAAATTATTTAGGGATATAATGTTTGCATGGACAGAGTACAAAGTGGCTAGGTTTTCCTTGTAAATAACCAGAAAATGAATAATAAAAAGTAAAAGTCCAAAACACGGATAAACAAATCATTATCAACAAACATACCGCAGGCTGATCAGTCTCTTGGACAAGCTGCTTCAAAGCCCAATTTGGTTGTCTTTCAAATAACTTGAACATTATATCCTCCAGCTCCCCACGATCTCTTCTAGTTCTTTTCACATCTGATTGTTTCACTGGAGCTGTTTTCTTTTTATCCTGTAATAAATATGTTAAATCATTTGAAAACATCATGCTTATGTTCCTTGAAAGCATGAGATATTTTGGGCAAATGACCAAAATAACAGTAATAAAGAGCTTTAATATATCCATTCCGAAATCATAATATATATGGGATAAATAGCAATAACATGGATTACTCAGCCATATCTTGAACCTATCAACTTTTACTAGAAAAGTATAGTATGAATTCCATTTAATATTTTCTCAAGAGTGCAAAAAAAAAAAAAAAAGAATTCCATTTAATATTCGTATCTTGAAATCACCAAAAGATATGTAGAAAGTGGCTAACTTAGAAGAAGCAATATGATTTGGTCTTAAATTAATGTTCCTTAAAAGCATACTGAACCTAAGACTATAGACACTGAGATAGGAATTTACACAGTGCGGTGCCATCTCCTACAACCATGAAAATTATAGGCTGGATGGCCTGGCCCACAAGAACATATTGCAAGCATTCAATTATTTAAAAAAAAAAAAAAAAACAATGATAGAAATAAGCAAAACCAGCATTACATGATAGCGGGCACATTTTTATTTAGATTATCAGTTTGGAAATACCTTGGAACTAGATGAAATCAAGCCAAGCATCCCAGGCATGGGTCTCATATGCACTCCCCGGTCATTGTCAATCACCTTTGTTAAAATAGAAAGGGAAAAAAATAATTGTCAAAACACATAGCAATATCAATATCAGTCATGGCAGACCGTATAGAAATTCAAACAATTACCTGTATTGTTCTATTTTTAATCATGGACTTCTTTGTCCTTTCACGGCATAATTTTCCATAGTCTTCAAGGTTTTCACCGTGGGGCTTCATGTCAAACTTGTGCTCCACTTTCCCCTCTACTGCAACTTTACCTCCTAAAATTGAATGCAAAAGTTGCCCACAAGTTTAAAGGGACAAAAGAAACTTACAAAGAAAATTGGGGAAGAAATTAGGAACGTAACTTTAATTATAAATGTGGCATCAATATGATGTATCTAAGTTGGTTGCATATCAAAAACCAGCCAAAAAGCTGCATGTTATTTGATACAGCTTGAGTAGGGAATGACATATATAAATGTGGAACGACTAATGCCATTCTCTCAGGAGAGAACAAATGACAACTTGGCCCTATTTAGTCTAAGTGGATATTTGATCACTTCACGCTAATCAAAATGTTAAACCATTCTGTTCAGCTAATTTCACACATTAACCAAAATTCCTATCTCAATTATTCCCCCAAACCAGTTATTTTTGTTTATTAATTTCAATAATTGAATTCTGCTATTAGTAACCCAAATTACATCCTCTTAACAAGAAATCATTATCAAAACCACACAAGCAAAGAACTATATCAACTAACATTTCAAGTATTAACATGTAGGAACAAACGAAACTGACAAATTCTAGGAATAGTATTTGGGGAATGGAATGCATAAATAGATATAGAAAAGCTGAAATTGATCCGCACCTTGACTTGTCTCCGAGAATACAGACATGGGAACAAAGTCCTTAAACATATTCAAAGAATAACTTTTCGGCTTATTTCCAGTCTCGGCGCCAGCCATCTCCATAGTAAACTGATAACAAATCAAGTGTAAGGGTAAGATCACTAATGGACAAAGCCGGAAAGAAATATCCGTCGAAAGATACAAAGTCTGCTATAATTTCACTACCATACCCTTTGTAAAACCCTTGGTTATTTGCGCAAATGACCCGGATTAAACAGCCCTAAATTTAAGTAAAAGGAATGCAACTAATTGCCAAAGGATCATACCAAATCAGATTGTTGTCAAAGCCCTAAAATGACTACAAAAAATAGAGGTTAAATGGATGAGTTCTTGTTAAATCAATAAAGTAGAGCACAATTCTCATATTGGAACAAAACTCTAGTCAATTAAGTGAAAAAAAAAAAAAAAAAAAACCCATAATAAGAGGAGGAGTAGCAAATTGATTAATGAATGATTAGCAGCAAGGGAAATAAATCTAGAAAGGTGTGATTTTGATTAATAATAACACCATCACCAAATTTTATTTTTCCATGGGGATGAATATAATGAATTGATAAAAAAAAAAAAAAAAAAAAGGGTCAATGAAAGAACAAAAAAGAAGAAAAAAGTGGAGTAAATACCTGGAGGGAATTGGAATCGTCAGAGTGGAGAGGGTCGAGAGAGAGAACGACCTTGGCAAGAGGGTGGGGATCAGAGGGAGGGTGAGACTGCCATGACTTGGCCACCACCAGTGGGCACTTCATCAGCCAAACCGACCTTTCTGACTTGCCTGTTTCCAAGTTGCTGCTACTTCCGCCGCTACCATCGTCTTCCATCTCTCTCTGTAACTAATTGTGTATATAAGATTTTTAGGGATTGGTGTGTGGGAATTGGACCCTAACGGACTGGGAGTCAACCAGTTATAATGAACTAGTTACAAAGATCCAATTCCACCGAACCACACACACTTCGTGTCCAAAATGGGTCTGTTATTGGGACTCTTCTTCGTCTCCCTCTAACCTCTTGAATTAGCCTTTCATAGTCGGTCTCATTATATTCTTTGAGGGTGCACCTTTACTGCTCTGGGCTTGACCGCCGCTTATCATAACAAGCCCACGCCCAAGTCCTAACGCAATGTTTTTTTCTTTTTTTTTTTTTTTCTCTCTCTTTTAACTCGTGCAAAATGCCTTTTTTATGAACGTAAGGGCGCGTTTGGTTCCGGTACGAAATTAGAATTATAACGGAATTCGTAATTATATATGTTAAATTCTAAATTTATTAAAAAGTTTATTATCATTTGTAAACCTTTATTCAGAAAAAATAAGTAAAACACTTTACTCGATGTAGTTTTAATTTCCCTACAAAAGAATAAAAAATTAATAGAGGTCGCGTGTGCAGAGAATAGAACAGAAAAAGAGATATAGAATGAAGAAGAAATTATGTGTTTATAGGTAAATAAGAAGTATTTTATAAATAAGAAACTCTATTAATTAGATAATTAATAATAATTATCTTTGAGTAACCTAGTCAAAATAGGGAATTTATTTGATTTAAATTTTGGATATCAATTTAGATGCTTACGTGATCTTATTTGATAGGTGCATTCAATATCTAATAATTATCCATTTCAAAAAAATATATTCGTACCTTCCTTAAATAATCAAAATACGTTGATCAGCTAAAATAGAATTGACAAATTCTGACCCTAGTAATCAGCCCCACATTCCTTAGTGCGAGTTTACTCGAACTAGAGGAATAGACACAATAGACTTTCTTTGCCTCTATTATGTTTTGTAATTCTTTATATTATATAAGTGATATGCATTCACATAAATTTTTCAAATAAGCATGGGTAATTGCGTCAAATAGTCAAATAATCATACATGCCATAAATTTTCATATAAAAGATAGAAGAAATCATTAAGTAGAAATTGACTCACTAGAATATGACCATATTGTACCAAGTGTGGAACAACGTCTAGGAGGATTCAACACCTAGCCAAATCGTGTTTGACTAGGAGCATATGGCTCTCAAGACATGTATATCCGAAAAAACCGGTTTGACGAAGAACACGGCATCCAGAATTCTTCATCGGATAGTAGCCAGTCTACCCGTAAGAACTCCCACACACTTCTAACGCTTGGTAGTGGTAGGGGCGTATAACTCTCAGGACACATATGTTCGAGAGGATCGGCTCGTGAATGGACCAAATATCTAGAATTCTACATTAAATAAACTAATTTACTCACAAGGAATATTGCACCCTACTAGGCTTAGTGATGGGGCTTTAAATCATAAGCTCAAGTATTGATTTTCAAATGTATAAAATGCACAAATAATTCACGTTTATTAACGAACTTATTTTCATCGATAATGGATTATATGTAACAAATTTATGAGTAATAATTGAATAGAGATGAAATTTTCGTGGTATAAAATTCTTTCAAGATGTTAATAAACAAATGTATTGCTCCGCATCTGTACTTTGACAAAATGATTTTATCTAGGAATAAACAACAGATATGAAAATATACGAGACATTAAATATATTGATACCAATAAAATCAAATATATCAATTACTCAAACAATTCAAATGAGTCAAAATTCTAAGTAATCCAAACAATTCAAACACATTTGATAATCATCAATCAACCAATTCAATCACATCATGCAATTCAAATCAATCAATTTAATCAAATAACATTTCAAACTAATCAAATCCAATCAAGCAAATAAGAAGCAAATCATTCTAATAAAAAATTATCACAAGACAAACAAGTCAAGTAGTTCAAGCCGATTAAACATCAAACTAGTCAATCCAACAAGTTACTAAATTTAAGTCAATTAATTCAAGATACTTAAATAGTAAACAAATCGCTCCAAATAATTCAAGCCAATTAAATAGCAAACAAGTCACTCCAAATAGTTCAAGCCAATCAAATAGCAAATAAGTTACTCCAATCAAGCCAAAGAATTTATACTAATCAAATAGCAAACAATCTAATCAAAAAGTTTCACACCCCAAATAATTTCAAACACTAGTCAAACAATCCATCAAACCGGTTCTTTAAGCCAATCAATCCAGATAATTAAGCAATAAAGTCAAATATTTTAGAAGATCCAAACAACTCAAACAAAACAATCTAACTAATCATTTATTCAATCAAGTCCAAATCAATCCAATGTTTCAACTACATTAATTAATCAAACTAGCTACTTAAGCTTATAATTTAAACACTCCTATCAGACAATAATTTTCTAATAAAAAATTAAATTGAACATTTACTTGATCAAATCAATGTAGTAACTAATTTATGGTAATTTAAATACTTATCTCTAAGACAATTTGATAAACTCTTTAAATTTGACGTCTAATGGAACCATTCTGCAATATGAACAACTTCATTGTTGTAATTTTCAAAAAAATATTCGAAATCTTATTACTTTTCCTTACTATTTTATTGTCACCTTGTCAGCCCCTCACTCTTTAGTGCAAGTTTACTCGAACTGAAGGAGTAGGGTCAAGAATGATCCTAAAATACGTTTCATCCTAATTCTACTACTAGATTTACAAAAAATAATAGAGAACTCCAAAATAAGGTAGTGTTATAATAAATTATTATATAATTATGTATAGATGAATGGACTTTCTTAATGTATGCTAAATTAAAGTACCATATTTATATCATACAAGTACAATGGTAAATAGTAAATAAAAATGATTCTATACTTAAAAATATATATAATATCTCCCAAGCCTTCAAAAGTCGTAATGTAATGTAATATAGATATTTACTATTATGAATTGTAGTATTAACATTTATATTCATGAATTTTGGGCAAGAATGTCTCAAGATGTTCAAAATAATTCATTACTTAGACCTACTATAAATAGCATTAATTAGAATAATACTATAAATTTGTATAAATGTATATTTATAAATGGGAAACAAGAGATATATTAATATCAATTCATATGTATAATAAAAAACATCATATCTATATTATTATCTTTTTACAAACTTTGGTACAAGCGAGAAGAAGACGATAACAAATGGGAAAATTGATAGAATTAAGTGATCAAGGCCCTATAGTAGATGCTAAATTATAGATGCCAAATTCTATAATTGAATTTATTGAAAGATCCATGACCATTTGTAATCCTGCATTAAAAAAAAATATGTTAGTTTTTTGGGTTGTGCTCATAAGAGCTAGCTATATACTCTTAGTTTTTTGGTTGTGCACATGAGAGTTACCTACATACCCTTTAAATGGATCAAACCCTGATGTAGTCCTGATTTCCCTACAAAAGAATAAAAGATTAGTAGAGGTCGTGTGTGGAGTAGAATAGAATAGAAAAAGAGATGTAAAATGAAGAAGAAGACTATGTATTTATAGCCAAATAAGAGGTATTTTATAAATACGAAACTCTATTAATTAGATAATTAATAATAATTATCTTTAGATAACCTAGTCAAAATAAGGTACTTACTTGATTTGAATTATAGGTATTAATTTATATACTTACATGATCTTATCTGATAGGTACCTTCAATATTCAATAATTATACTTTTTCAAAATATATATTCGTACCTACTATAAATAATCAGAATGCCACGTGGCTGGCTAAAATAGAATTGACAAATTTTGACCCTAGCAGTAATGGAACAGAATCAGAATAGGAATGAGAATGATATTCCATTGTTTAGTTAAACAAAGGAATCAATACGAGAATAAGAATTAATTTATTTGGTTAGACATTAGAATGAATTGGAATTAGTGGTATATTGACCAAAATACCTAAGCTTTTAAAATTTGTTACATATATTTTTCTTGGTCAACTATGTGTACATTTATATTTATCAATATATAATTTTATTGGGTAAAAAATTATAATTTATTCCAATTATTTAATAATATTAAATAATTAATTCATATTATTGAAATCAAAATGGACAAAAAATCATACTATGTTAGATTTGTTTATTTAAGTTTTAAAAAAATAATAGTTGTGTAACTATTATTAATACTTGCATATATTTAAGATATCAGGATAATTGTATAACTATTATTAAAATATGCATATATGTGTGACCTTAGATGCTATAATATTATGAAAGAAAAAAAATGAAATGGATGTTCTAATATTATGAAAGAAAAAATGAAAAAAAAAAGAAGAGAAATTTGCATATAAAATAGCCATTTTTTCTAGATCTAAAACCACAACTTCAGTGCTGGATGTATACATCCAACACTAGATGTGTTATATCAAAAAAAGCTCCCCCTTAAGTTGTTCTAGTCATGCCATTTTAGGAACTGAAACTAGCAACATTCTAACACTACAATTGATATATGAAATAATTGACAGAGATGATGTTTTATGACAAAAATGGTAACTTTTTCCTTTTTAGGTATCAGTCACAAATAGAAACTTTCATTAGGTAAATTTGTGTAATCCCAAATTAACTAAGTAATGGAATTATAATTATAAAGGAATTAGAATTTCTTACTCTAAATTATAAACCAAATACTGGAATGGGCCTTTTACTGGAATGACCTTTCCATTCCAATGCTTATTCCAGTGAACCAAACATGGCCTAAATAGATAGTTTGTAAACTTATTTTCAAATGACATATCATTTTTGTTAAACAATTTATCTTTAGACTACCAAATTCCAACTAGAGATGGTAATAAAACTCACGGTTATAGATATCTGTGGATATCTAATCCAAATGGAGAGAAAAAATTGTTCTAGAGGAGAAAGCAATAGGAGTCAAGAATAAACGCATCACTAATATACAGGTATAGTATTAACATAATGTACTCACCCTTATATATATAGTCATTTAATAAATTATTAGTTCCACTAAGGTAACTATAAGCATGTATGTTTTACGGTCATTATTACATATATCATAAAGATTACAAACAATGAATAAATTTAATTTTGACTCACACAAAAATCACATTAATAAAATAAAAACATAGATGGGTGATCACACTGTTCATATATGAGATTCTCTAATAGTTGTAAGTTTCATAACAACACATCCCATTTATAAAGATTATTAGCCTAATTCACTAAAAATTGCCATGGCTCATCACAAGCACTATGGATAATGTGTATTTTAAATTGTAACAGCTCATCACAAACATCGTTGCAAAATAATATTTCATTACTCTAGTGACTCATTGTAAGCATCATTAGTTAACAGGTCATTTCAACCCTAATAACTCATCACAAGCTTCATTATATCTCACCAGGCTTTCTATGGGCAATATGTGTATGCTTGTGCTATTGTTCAACCATAGTCATAACTACAAGTACGTTCAATAGTATAAACAATCTCATGGCACCACAAAATATAATAACAACTATAATACATGCAGTACTTATTATTGTAGTAAAACAACTGCACTTATATATAATCTAGTAACCTCGAGCTATATTACTAAAGTCTTGCCTCAATTACACATTTAGGCGGCACTGTTTCATAATAACATGACCAATATATTAAAATATACGAAATTTTACATCACTCACATCATATACTTTTTAAAAGATAATAATTTTAGAGGCTTATATATGTTTATATATTTGAATTTAGAGTTTAAAAATAATTTAGTATATTATTATGTTTGTTGTTATATTAATTTGATGAAAATAATTATGTTTATTAGTTTTAAAATTTATATTTTTCTCATGTTGTCATTAACAACGAGTAATAGGTAGCCATAGTTTTTCTGTTATTTATTAGTTTGTTGGAATAATGTCCTATAAAGTAGTTTATTATTTTGACATTATAAATAATTTATTATTTGAGTATTTGTTGTTAATAATTTCCATGTTATAAATTTTTATTTCATTTATGTCTCATTGATATACATGTGATGTGTATGTTTATCTTATGCAAATATCTAAAGATTCCGAGACATGTAATGAGTAACAAAGAATTATTCGTATGATGAGTTCATATGTGGGAGATATTATATTATTTATTTTATCATGTCCAAATTAAATTGTTCGTATTCTGCATATTGAAGATAGAATACTTTACTATGCCGTAGAATGTAGTAGTGTCTATTTTCATAATGAAGTCTCTAATTATATAATTGAGTCTTCAAATTGAAACACTAGTTTGTTATAGGGAAGTTATAACGGCATCGAATAGGACCGAGTGAATTAGAAATTAAGATTAAGTGTCATAACTTAAATTTCTAATTTCACTAATCTAACATTATTGTAAAAAACCTTAATACTGGTGATTAACGAACTTACTTTCATATGTTTTGTCTTTTTAAGTTACTAAAAGACTAGTTCCAATTTATTGTTCGAACTCCAGTATCTTGGAAGATAAGGTGTATGAAATGTGTAGAACCTTTTTTATGATAGACGTCATGCATATAATGTCACTTTGAGTATTTTTAAGTATTTAGATAATATAAACCAAGGTCTCGGTATTCACTATATGAATTTGACTGTATTTATATAAGCAGATACAAATACTATAGTCAACTATTATCCACTAGATAAAAAATGGCAACTCAAAGATAAATAAGTACTAGATGGGTAATACAATAATTTCACCCTGCTAGTACGACGTTGTATTGAGGATACACCTACAGGTATAGTATATGCTAAATGGATTAAGCTAATTATTTGATAATAAGTTTCATAGAAAATAAATGACATTTAGTCCAAGAGTTCAATATTCAACATATAATGGTGTGCCTAAATATTAATAGACAAGGCCTAATCATAATTATGAGTTATTTATGATTATGAGTATATGGTCCATAGGAGCTTGGGCTTTATGGATCCATCTAGTCCCTTGTCTAGCTCAAAGTAAAGCCTAATAATTATTTGATGATCAATTGAGCCCAACAAGCTTAATAAGCCCATTCTAGTTTACTAATCTATCTATAATTAAGAGAAAAGTTCTCTAACTGTATATTAGATGAGTCACACATGAAACACCTTGAGAGGAGAGTGTTCCATACATAACACAGAGAGAGGGATAGTAGAGAAAATTGGCCATACTAGGGGATTCACCATCCTTGGTGTTTTGGCCATCCCGAAGAAATCGATTCTAGAAAATTGTCTTCTTATTCATCTGTGGGTCTCTTTGTTAGGAATCAAGAAGATGACCACCCACTGGATCAATCAAATGACCTTCGAAAATAGACAAGAAGACGAAAAGATTATGGAGGGAATCTGGGTATTGTTCTTATCTAGATCAAGAGTTAACTTATGTTAGATCACAATCCGAAAAGTTTTGTAAAGAAAAAAATTTTAAACGACCAATTCTGCTGCATTTCTTAATTTACAAAATTATGGTGTTCTTGAAAATAATTATATAAAAATATTTTCTCGAATTTTATTCTAATGAATACCAGTAATTGTTACCAGAGCATGATTCTATTATTGATCTAGTATATTTTACTCCAATCTATTCTCTTGTTGATTGGTTTTTCGATTTTCGGAAAATTTGATTATGTTTGGTTTTATTCATGTTAAGAGTATGCTCTAGTTTGTATGATGGACAATAAATTCTATGAGTTTGAATGATTATTTGATTAGATGTTGCTATGAGACGACGATCATGTTCGTTTTTTATTTTCGTTTCCGGTATGTTCTTGATTTCTATGTATTCATGTTTTATGTTCTTGATAAAACTATGCATAAAAATGTTTTGATCTTTAATTATTTTTAAGTTTTTATATTGTTTTTCAATTTAAAATAAAAAAATGAAACGACGGAGCGGTGCACAATTAAGAGTCGTGTACACCACCCGTATGACCCTCGCAGGTGTGACCCACATGCAAGTCGCGGCAATGCGATCTGCGCATGGCCTACGGCCTACCTCCTTGCATTGGCCGCGCAAGTTCTCCCTACGCATACAGGGCGGGCACAGCTCCCAAGCTACGTGGGTTCTCCCTGCTCATGGCTTGCTTGCCCAGTGCATGCGGCGCAGGCATGGCCATTCTGGCCTCACAGATGTGATCCATGCGTGGCCTGCGAGTGGCCAGCCCGTGCATGCCACACAGGTTAACACTGCGCATGCGACACGGGCACGCCTTACTGGCCACACGGATATAATCTGCGCATGGCTAGCAGGCAGCCTCTTGTGCACCAGTTGCACGAGTGGTCTCTTGTGCCTTGGCTACTTAGGGCGCTTCCTTGTGCATTTGTCATATGAAAACTATCGAGCCCATTGTCGCTAGAGAGTTATCCCGAGAGAGGCTGCGTAGTATTATACGAGCCCATTGGCGCCTGATAATTGTCCCGAGCATGGCCGCACAACATCCCAAGGCTGATGTTTAGATAACAGCCTCTCATTCTGTCCGTCGACTTGTCCCGACCGTTTCGAATTTCTTGTCATAATTTTAATTATTTTCATTTTAGAAATAACTTAATTTATTCATAGTTTTATGAAAACTGATAAATTTAAATTTTAAATCCTTATTAAATTTAAATTTTTGAAATTTGAGTTGATAGGATATTTTAATTTGAATTTTGGGCATGGCTGATATCCATAATATCTTAATTATTATTTGATTAATTACAAATATTTTTAAAATAGAAATTTTTTAAAATTAGATATTATGAGATAATATCTTTTAGTTTCAAATTCAATTTGAATAGATATTTTGAAAAACTGATTATGTGATAGTTAGTTATCTATTTTGAATTTTAAATTTGTTTTAATTCAAATTAGAGATATTGTATCTTCTATCATTTAAATTTCAAATTTTTTGAAGATTTGAAATTTAAATTTAAATCAGAATATCTTTTTAATTTTTAAATTTGAATTTATGGTTGATAGATATATGAGATTAGATATTGATTTGAATTTTGAATTCAAATGTAAAGGATAAGATAATGAGAGATATTTAAGGAAGATAAATTCAAATTAAATTTTCAAAAGTTGAAATTTAAATTTGAGATATTTAAGGAGATTTAATTAGGTAAATCTTTTATTTAAACTAAAAAGATTTATGAAAATCTTTTCTAATTTAAATTTTAAATGTTATCTTCCATATTTAAATATTGAACATTATCTTATTAGATAGAATTATTTAAATGTTAAATAATTTTTAAATTATCATAAATTAATAAATCGTTAATAATTAATTAATTATCTACTTACTACTTTGGTATTATTAGGACAATATTACATGCATGCCTAATAATTAAGTTTTATTACATGATCTTTAGCAACGTATCATATAGAAAATTAGAGCTACTCTTATGCAAATATGAACATGCTTACATAATTAATTTTAGGTTACTAAGCAAGTTAGATAATTTGGTAAAATCTATAAATCCTTAATTATAAAATATTGAGTGAGAGAAGGTATGTGATACATATGGTCTCCATTGTTGGTTCGTTATGCATTATGATAAGCCTCACCTCATAATCTTATTGAGCTCCCATAGGAGGGTTTTCATCCGCGTAATACTAGAAATGAGCTTCTTAGGATAAGGTACTAGGTAGATTATATAAGGCCATCACCCGTAGGAAACAGTCTTATATAGAAAGCTTAGTTATCGAAACAATAGTTAACCACTCAACTCGAAACATTAATATCCTCTTGTAGAAGTTCTTATTAGTCGATTAAAGGACCAAAGAAAATGATAATTAGAAATATGAGATAAGAGTTATATGTCTATTTACTAATTGAAATTGTTTCAATTTGACTTGTTGATTACATGACCCTCTGCGGTAGGCTTGTAATCAATAGTAGGTCAAATTACTATGAATATAAGTGATAGTCTTAGGGATACTTCACTTGCATATTGCATATTTAATATATTATGTTAATTATTCAAAACGTGCTATATGATGTTTGCTTATATATGGAATATTTATTTATTTTCAATCGATATTGCACTTAATTCTTTATCCACTTTACTCACTCAAAACAAACTAGATGATGAAAACTATATAGACTGGAAATGTAACCTAGACATAATACTTACTGCTGATAAACACAAGTAGATTTTCACCACTCTATATCTTGTCCAACCAACTGTGGAATCCACCAATGATGATAGCAACTTATATGATAAGTGGAAGCAATCTGATAAGATGGCTAAATATTATATACTTAGCTTAATGAGCAATATATTGCAACAACAATATCGTGGAATGAATACTGCTATTGACATAATGCTGGGTGTTGATGAAATGTTTACCAGTCTTGGTCGTCAAGCTGGAAATGAGACTACAAGTGCATTTATGATTCTTCATCAAAAGAAAGATACTTCAGTTCAGGAACATATGATGAAAGTCATCGCATATCTTAATAAACTAGAAATTCTTAGAGCTGAAATTGATTGTGACACCCAAATTAATATGTTTTGAATACATTGTCAAAAACATTCAATCAATTTAAGATCGATCATGAGATTTGTCAGAAAGACTATACTCTTACTGGTCTGATGAAAGATCTGCAAATTACAGAGAATATTCTTAAGAAGAATAGGTTAGGGTCAGCTGAGGCTAATGTAGCTCAAGCTAGTTCTTCTAAACCTAAGTCGAAAGGCAAAGGTAAAGGAGACAAAAGGACTCATGCTTCTCTAGTTCTAAAGAAAAAAAAGACCAAGAAGGATACCATACCAAAGGGAAAATATTTCCATTGTGGTGAGGATGGATATTGGAAGAGAAACTGTAAAATTTACCTAGCCCTTAAGAAGAAGAACAACACTAGTAAGGACAAACAACATAATGACAATTTGTTGTTCATTGAGGCTTGTCTGTGATTGATTCTATCGATTCTTGGATCGTAGATTAGGGAGTCACTGACTATATTTGTAATACTTTGTAG
Organism: Parasponia andersonii; assembly: GCA_002914805.1. NCBI lineage: Eukaryota > Viridiplantae > Streptophyta > Magnoliopsida > Rosales > Cannabaceae > Trema > Trema andersonii. The sequence goes on along the minus strand of JXTB01000226.1, from coordinate 491,461 downwards.
GGGTTCAAGAAAATTAAGAAGTTCGTTAGTGAAGAGTTCACATTGTGATTGGGAGATGGCTCAATAGTTAAAGCTCGTGCAATAGGAGATGTTATTTTAAATTTCGATGATTTTAAGTTTTAGAAATAAAGAATTATTATTATATTCTGGTATTTAAACGGAATTTGATTATGTTACCTATTTGATGAAACAAGGTTGTTATGTTTATTTTGACAATTAAGTTTCTATTATGAAGAATAAAAGTCTCATTTGTACTAGTAATCATAGGAATAATCTTTTCTTTATTTAACCTAAAAGTATCTCATTGCACAATCTTGAAAATAATTTTGAACATGTAGAACCTAAACATAAGAAAGTGAAAGTGAGTACTAATGATGAAACTTATCTCTGGCATTTAAGACTTAGTTATATTAACCTAAATAGAATTCAAAGGTTAGTTAATGATAGACCTCTAAGTTCGTTAGAAGTTAAACTATTACCAACTTGTGAATCTTGTCTGGAAGGTAAAATGACTAAAAGACTATTTATTAGAAAAGATCTTAGAGTTCAAGAATATCTTAAGTTAGTACACACTAATGTCTATGGGCCTATAAACATTCGAGCTCGAGGAGGTTTTGAATACTTCATTATATTTACGAATGATTATTCTAGATTTGGTTATGCTTACCTAATGCAACACAAATCAGATTCTTTTGAAAAGTTCAAAAAATTCAAAGTGGAAACTAAAAAGTAATTAAGAAAGAACATAAAGACCCTTCGATCTGATCGAGGTGGTGAATACCTCTCTAGGAAATTCTCTAAATTTCTCACAAACAATGGGATCAAATCCCAACTCATAGCACCTGGTACGTCTCAACTAATTGGTATTGTTGAAAGAAAAAATAGGACACTTTTAGATATGGTTAGATCAATGCTCAGTTATTTACAATTACATGCATTTTTTTGGGATTATGCGTTAAAACTACTATGTACTTACTGAATAGAGTTCTTTCTAAGTTAATACCTAAAACATCATTTGAATTATGGAAATAACATAAATCTTGTTTGCGTCATATCCATATCTAGGGTTGTCCAGTATACATTCTGAAAGGGAAAACGAGTAAGTTGGAATCATGATATGAATTATGTCTATTTGTAGGTTATTTAAAGGAACGAGAGGGTACTATTTCTATAGTACTAAAGAAAAGAAATTATTTAAGAGTACAAATGCTACTTTCTTAGAAGAAAACTATATGAAAGATTTCAAGCCCAAAAGTAAGTTAGTTCTTGAAGAATTAACTGATGATGTTATCAGTCAATCCATAGAAGATAAGATTGAGAAAGCACTTAGGAAAGATAAATCACTTGAAACTCAACAGACATTGGATCCTCGTCGTAGTGGGAGAGTTATGAGATAACTTGAAAAATACTTAGGAATAGGAGAGTCTTGTGACCAAGAATATGATCCTTATACCTACAATGAGGCAATGGATGATATCGATAAAGATCTATGTTAAAAGGTAATGGAATTTGAAATAGAGTCCATGTACTCTAATAAAGTCCGGAAACTTGTAGATCCAACTGAATGGATAAAACCTATTGGGTATAAGTAGGTCTATAAAAGAAAGAGGGGAGTAAAAAGGAAAATAGAGACTTTGAAGACAAGGTTAGTTACAAAGGGTTATACACAGAAGGAAGCTATCGACTATAAAGAAACCTTCTCTCATGTAGCTATGATTAAGTCTATTCGCATACTCTTATCCGTCGTCGCATCTCTTGATTATGAGATATGGCAAATAGACATCAAGATTGCGTTCTTGAATGGTAATCTTGATGAACGTACCTATATGATACAACTAGAGGGATTCGTTGAAAAGGGCCAAGAAAGAAAAGTTTGTGAACTTAAGAGATCTATTTATAGACTCAAGCAAGTATCTAGATCTTGGAATGTAAGATTTGATAAAGCTATTAAGTCTTATGATTTTGAATGAAACATAGATGAACATTATGTCTATAAAAGAATTTAGGATAATAAAGTGATTTTTCTAGTACTGTATGTTGATGATATTCTAATCATTAGGAATAATATTAGATTATTATCATCAGTGAAACTCTGGTTAGCACAACAGTTTGATATGAAAGACTTCTATGAAACTTGCTATGTTCTAGGAATATAGATTCTACGAGACAAAAGGAACAAACACATAGCTTTATCACAAGCTTCATATATAGACAAAATACTGGTTAGGTTTGCAATGTAAAATTCCAAGAAAACTTTAACACCCTTTTGTAAAGAAATTACTCTATCTAATAAGAATTCTCCTAAGACGGAAGAAAAGAAAGGACATATGAGAAATATTCCTTATGTTTGGGCAGTAGGAAGTCTCATATATGTCATGCTTTGTACAAGACTAGATATTTATTATGTTATTAGGATTGTAAGTCATTACCAATCCAATCTAGGGCTTGAACATTAGGATGCAGTCAAGCATATTCTAAAGTATCTTCGGAGAACTAGAAATTATATGCTTATATATTCTAGAGAAGATATAACACATGTTAGATATACTGATTCAGATTTTCAATATGATAAAGACTTTAGAAAATCAACCTCTGGTTCAGTCTTTACCCTTGGTGGGAGAGCCATTATTTGGAGGAGTATCAGGCAATCTTGTGTTGCGGATTCAACCATGGAAGCCGAATATGTGGTAGCTTCTGAAGTAGCTAAAGTGGTGGTCTAGTTTCGTAATATCCTTATGGATCTTGAGGTAGTACCTGAAGTACAACAATCTATAACACTCTACTGTGATAGTAGTAGAGCAGTTGTAAACTCTAGAGAATCCAGAAGTCACAAGTGAGGAAAACACATAGAAAGGAAATATCATGTGCTTAGAGAAATTATTCTAAGAGGAGACATGATAGTGAGTAAGATAGCATCTGCAAAGAACATTATTGATCCTTTTACCAAATCTTTTGCTACCAAAGTACTTGAAGACCATCTAAAAGGAATGGTACCATGAGACACATCAGATCTGCTTTAAAGGCCAAGTTGGAGATTATTGGAATAATATCCTATAAAGCAGTTTATTATTTTGACATTATAAATAATTTATTATCGATTTATTTGTTATCTATTTGTTGTTAATAAATTCCATGTTATGAATTTCTATTTCATTTATTTCTCATTGATATATATGTTATGTGTATGTTTATCTTATGCAAACATCTAAAGATTCCGAGATATGTAAGGAGTAATAAAAAATTATTCGTATGATGAGTTCATATGTAGGAGACATTATATTCTTTATTTCATTATGTCAAAATTAAATTATTCGTATTCTACATATTGAAGATGGAATATTTTACTATGTCATAGAATGTAATATTATCTATTTTCATAATGAAGTCTCCAATTATCAAAATGAGTCTTCGGATAAAAACACTAGTGTGTTATAAAGAAATTATAACAGCATCGAATAAGGCGGAGTGAATTAGAATTTAAGGTTAAGTACCGTATTTTAAATTTCTAATTTCACTAATCTAGCATTATTGTAGAAAACCTTAATCTTAGTAATTAACGAATTTACTTTCATGTATTTTATCTTTTCGAGTTACTAAAGAACTAGTTCTAATTTATGGTTCGAATTCCAGTATCTTGGAAGATAAGGTGTATGAAATATGTATAATCTTTTTCATGATGGACACCATGTATATAATGTTACTTTGAGTTTTTTCAAGTACCTGGATAATATAAACCAGGGCGCCGTTATTGATTATTTGAATTTGACAGTGTTAGTAGAAGTAGATACAAACACTATAGTCAATTGTTATCCATTAGTACGGATATGTACTAGAGGAGTAATATGGTAATTTCACCCTGCTAGTATAACATTGCATTGGGGGTATGTCTGCAAGTATAGTATACACTAAATGGATCAAGCTAATTATTTGATAATAAGTTTGATAGAAATTAAATGATATTTAGTCCAAGAGTTCAATATTGGGTCTATAGTGGTATGCTCCAATATTAATAGACAAGGTTCAATTATAATTATGAGTTAATTATGATTGTGAGCATATGGTCCATTGAATCTTGGGCTTTATAGATACATCTAGTCCCCTGTCTAGCTCAAATTAAAGCCATATTAGGGTTTACTAATCTCTTTATAGTTAAAAGTAAAGTTCTCTAATTGTATATTACATAAGTTACACGTAAAACACCCCTAAGAGAAGAATGTTCCATGCATAACAGAGAGAAGGAGAGTAGAGAAAATCGGCCACACTAGAAGATTTACCATCCTTGATGTTTTGGCCATCCTGGAGAAATCGGTTCTAGAAAATTGTCTTCTTATTTATTAGTAGATCTCTTTATTGGGAATCAACAAGGTCACCACCCATCGGATCAATCAAATAGATTTTGAGAGTAAATGGGAAGACGAGAAGGTTGTGGAGCAAATCCAGATATTATTCTTGTCTAGATCAAGCATTAACTTATGTTAGATCATGATCTGAAAAGTTTTGTAAAGAAAAAAATTTTAAACAACTAATTCCACTACGTTTCTGAATTTACAAAACTATGGTGTTCTTGAAAATGATTTTATGAAAATATTTTTTGGAATTTTATTCCAACAAATACAAGCATGGTTAATACTCGCACTAGATATGGTAATTCGGGTTAGGCCTAACGGGCAAGCCCACAACCTGTTATTATGGGTTGGCTCAGCCTGATCCGATCCGACACCTAGGGCTAGACTTGGGAATCTCAACCCAACCCTTTTTTTCGGCCAATTCTGGGACCTTGTTATTGTAATTTTTTTAGGGCCCAAAATTTTAGGCTCTTATTGTAAAAAAAAAAAAAAAAAAGACCAACCTGACCTAGTCTTGGCTTGTATAGGAGCCCAGTGGGCCTACATGCCAGACTAAGCTTTATTTTTTCTTTTACGAGCTGGCTTGGTCTGGCCAGTCTACCCATTTGAGCCTATTATAGGCAGGCTGGCCAAGCCGGGCCCGCCCATTTTGCCATTTCTAACCTACACTGTCCATGCATCTAAAAGAATGATTAATAAGGCAAATATGATATTTAATTAACAATTAGGAAGGATGAGGATAGTAATCAAGAAATCATTCTCAATCTGCCTATTTGCAAATCTTAGTTCTAACGTAATATCTTTGTATTGAAATTTAAATAGTTCTAACACTCTTTGGATCAATTAATGGCCTCGTGTTATAACTAACTCTCTTCTAATAATTTTCTAAAAAAATAATGCATAGTCTCGTGTCATCTATTTCAATTTACCAAAGTATCCTAACTAAAATTTTTTTAAAAATTAAAATAAGTGAATAATGTCTGTGAATAATGTCTGCAACTGCTAACTAGAGATGTAAAAAGTGGGTTAGGCCAGGTTGATAAGCCTATACGGACTTTGTACCGAGCCTAGGCCTGACCATTATTCTTATTAAGGAGCTTGGTATAGTCTACAAGCCCAACCCATATTTTATGTTGGCCTAAGTATGTCATGCCTAGGCGAGTCGAATATGGGACTATACGGCCCAAAATGCGGGCCTAATTTCATTGTTGTTTTATTATTTAATATTTTTGAATTTTATCAAGTATTATTATTTAATAGAGATTATATTATCCCTTAGTTCTTTGTTAGATTAAAATAGAAAAAAAAACTCTTCATATTCTTTTAAAATTTGAGTAAATTAAAAATAAATAGAAATAAATAAATCAATAACATTAAAAACATATAAATGCAAATATTTGATTAAGAATTTTTTTAAAATTTTTAATTAAGAAATATATTTAAAATTACAAGTAAAATAACTAAATTTAAGTCTAATGTGGGCTTGCAGAAATATGAATCAGGTTAGGTTAGGTCGATGGGCCTATTGTTGAGGTTTAACCTGACCTCTACTATCAGGCGTAGAGGCAGTCAAGGCCCAATAAGGGTATAATTTTTGAAAATTTATATTAATGTACTAAAAGTTTTCATATTTTGAGTTTTGCCCTCACTAAATAAAGAAGATAAAATTTATGCCCTACATTATATAGTTCATTTTCTAATAAAAATATCTTTTAAACCCAAATGTAATGTGTACAAAAAAATAAAAATAATTAAAAAAGTTTAATATTACAAAGATGATAAATAGAAATAAACAATATTTACTCTTATTTTTTGCTTTCATCCCATCTTTTTATAGGACTTCTTATGAAAATTTTGAAGTTTTGTACAATTTTTTACACATCTTTGTGAGAAAAGAAATTATTTTTTGTATTATTATTTGAGTTCAAAATTTTTATCTTGATTATTTTTATGGAAAAAAAAAAACTTCTAATTAGATTATGCCCCTACTGAAATTAGCTTCTGGCTTTGCCTCTGCCTACTTTATATATCAGGACGGACCGACACCATATTTTTCTTCCAAAATGTGGAGCGGCCTATAAAGTACAAGTCATATTGATATCTCTAATACTAATAATCTCGATTACGATGGAATTATTATTCCATTCATTATGTAGTGGACTGGAATAAAAATTTCACTATATAATATAATTATGATTCCATTAAAATTACAATTTTTGATAAAAATACAGCCAAACAATGAAATATATTTTTATTAGAATCATCTTCCCATTTCCAAATTTTCCAAATTTGGTGTACCCGTCAACCAAAACATACCTAGCAACAGAATTTGGTGTGAAGTTTCTGTCGGTTAAAGACAAAGATAGCTCCATGTAAAGACAAGATATATCCATGTACAAGGTAAGTTCCTTACGATCTCCAAGTAAAGACAAGATATCTCCATGTACAAGGTAAGTTCCTTACGATCTCCATGTAAAGACAAGATATCTCCATGTACAAGGTAAGTTCCTTTTATGACATTCATTCGACAAAGGAAATATAAACTTTAGAAAGTACAAACAAAACGGAATAAGCACAAAACGAACTTGTTTTACATATGAAGCTAATCGATCAAATTATATTTGCTTGGTGCAACTTAATTAATTATTCAAAATCGCATTGTACATTGTGATACGGTTCAGAAAAACGCATAGAGGTAAAATCGACGTTTGGAATGGTATATACCTTTTTTTCGTTTTCTAATATGTGGAGGAGGATGGTTGAGCGTCGCCTTATTTTTCACCAACTAAGTTATGGAGATTTTCAGTTTGGTTGGATATACATTTAAAATTAAAAGAAGTCTAACTCGACAATAGTAATTTGTTTATTTATTTTTTTCCGATTCATGGTCTATAAAACTTAATATTTACAGTAAACAAGTTGGTTACTGTACCATGTATTCGGCTAACACCATCACTAATTAACACCCAAAAAAAAAAAAAAAACTAGTTACAAGCAAACCAAAATAAAAAGGGCACAAATCAAGAAAGCCCTGCATCTATACCAACAAACCGTGAGGATTACTCCTACGTTCTTCTATAATTCTCCTTACAGCTAAGATGATGAAAGTGTTGGAAAATGGGTTAAGAAATGAGTTTAGTTATTGGGCTTATTTTGAGTTCTCAAGTTCGTGTATTTTGTAAAGTCTAAATTTATAGGATTAAGTAGATAATTATTATTTTTTCAAATTTATCTGATTAAATTTATCACCATTATTAGATTCTATCACTTTTAGGAGGGAATTAATCAAGAATCTGTCAAGAATTTATTAAGAATTCATCATTAATCTGTCAAGATTGCCACTGACGTCAAGAATCTATCAAAAATCTGTCAAATTGTCAAGAATTCATTTTAAAAAGTGGTATGGTAGTAGATTTAATTAATGAAAAAAAAATGGTATTCACTCAATTTATTCAAATTTGTGTTATAGAATCCATTTTCATGAACTATTTTGAAGTTAACAATTGAATAGTTACCACATCTTATTGATGAAAGATCTTAGTAATTCTTGTTCTTCTTCACCAGGATATCGATCTCGTATATTCGCATGCTTAAAATGGTGCACAGATAAATGAAAAATCGTTGCTCAAATGTGTACCATTGAAATGAAAAATAAAAGTAAAGTACTTGAGTCCCACATTGGTGAGAAATACTTGGATCAAATGACATATATAAGATCAAATTTTGTGATGGTAGTAAGAATAACAACCATAGATACTCTCTCATGCGTGCTCAAATGATGCAACTCATCGGGCTTGGATTTGAATTTGTACGAGTGTGTGCTTAATGCCCGAAATTGCCAAAAAATAACCTGGAAAATGTAGTGTAACAGCCAACATCTTTATTGCTTCGGTTAGTAGGGATATTTATACACATAAGGTACATAACCCCCATTTCAAGACTATAAAAGATAAAAGAGTTTTTAGTTTCTGGCTACAATTATTCGAGTGTCTAGGAAATTTCAAAGCTAGAATTCTTAGTATTTTGGAGTTCAGAGCTTCTTCTTCTCCCTAGTATTCTTTCTAGTTCTTCCTTCCTACTATTTAGAGTTTTTAGTTTCTGGCTACAATTATTTGAGTGTCTAGAAAATTTCAAAACTAGAATTCTTAGTGTTTTGGGGTCATAATAATCCAGTTCGAAGAATTGAAGTACTGGTGCTCTATTTGATCCTCTTATCGTTGTATCATTCTTTCTAGTTCTTTTTTCCTATTACTTAGAGTTTTCAGTTTCTGGCTACAATTATTCAAGTGTCTAAGAAATTTCAAAGCTACGATTCTTAGTGTTTTGGAGTTCATAGCAATCTAGTTCAAAGAATAGAAGTACTGGTGCTCCACTTGTTACTTTTATCGTTGTATTCTGAGAAACTGATGATTACAATTCCTCAAGCATTCTACCGGAGGGAACGAATCAATTTTAATGATTCTATGTGGTACACAGGTCTCGATTATTAATAAATTTTTATTTTGAAGTATTGCCGAAATTCTGCTCAAGACTGAAACATAATAATTTTGGTAATATTATTTATAAAATATTTTCTTAAAAAGGTTATAACCTTAATATTACACGTGCTTGTTATTTACTAGTTTCTACGTAAAGCTATACCGATAAAAATCAAAACCATCGTTACAGCTTACCAAAAGCAATCCCGAACAATTATCGAGAATATCATCTTTGCCTTTGTTCTTTTTTTTTGGGGTGGGTTGATCTTTGCTTCTGGTCTTCGAATCTACAACATAAGTTTTCAAAACATAAACCACGGATATACGCAAATATAGTATTAGAAAACAAGTGTACTATCACTGTTATATATACGAGTAAGAAAATTCAAAACTATTAAAAAAAAAAAAACCACCAACCTCAATTTCAGGGCATAAACAATAATGTCATAGAATTTGCCAACAGTCGAAAAATAATGCAGCATGAAAGTTCGGCTCAAATTGCAAGTCAGACTTCCTATTATTATTTTATTGAAATTCTGAGTTAGAGTTATTACTTAAAACACAAATTCTAAGCCATAAAAATAATAAAAAAAAAATACTTTATAAAAAAAATAGAATGCAAAAAAAATCAAACATTTCAGCTCCACTTATTGAATTTCCAGAAGCACAATATAATAACAATTTAGAACTGGGAAGATCTCAATGACAGACCTAGGGTTCCTAGTATTTACCCGTGAAGAGTCAGCCTAGGTAGGATATTATAAGCTCTTTCAAATAGCTAGAGTTTCTCTGATAGCACACCATGGCTTTGACGAGATTTTTGGCTTCTCTAGAGCTTAACATATACTACTTAAACTTCCTGAACACAAGTGCATACTAGTATTGAGCCTTAGGAACATTTTTATGAGTTTGGTAATTTCTCTACTAACTGAATGAGGATCTCAGAAAAAGGGTTTAGAGACGAGTCATGTTTTAGAACTCACAAATCACAAATTTTATTATTTTTCACTCTGCCTTTTTCTGAGGGAAGAAGGGAGATTTATACAACTCTGGAGACCTTACCCCTATTGGGGAAGGAATCTCTTTTTATAAAAGGAAAAGACAAACACTGATTAAAAGAGAAGGAATCTCCTTTTTATAAAAGCTAAAGACAAACACTGATTAAAGGAGAAGGAATCTCCTTTTTACAAAAGCTAAAGACAAACACTGATTAAAGGAGAAGGAATCTCCTTTTTACAAAAGCAAGCTAAAGACATGACCGGACTAAA
>JXTB01000226.1:410932-476076 GCA_002914805.1 Parasponia andersonii | reverse complement strand
GAGGAGGACTCAGCAGGGGCTTGAGGGTTGCTCATGATGGAAAGGTCTGAGACTCTTATCAGTAGTAGATAATTACCATGTCTATGAGGTTAAACGTGGCTCTAATACCATGAGGGTTCCTAGTATTTACCCGTGAAGAGTCAGCCTAGGTAAGATATTATAAGCTCTTTCAAATAGGCAGAGTTTCTCTGATAGCACACCATGGCTTTGACGAGATTTTTGGCTTATCTAGAGCTTAACATATATTACTTAAACTTCCTGAACACAAGTGCATACTAATATTGAGCCTTAGGAACATTTCTATGAGTTTGATAATTTCTCTACTAACTGATAGAATGTATGTCAGTCATGAAAGTACGTAGGTATATATAATAACTGGAGTACGAGATTTTTTTTTTTTTTAAAAAAAAGATCGAGAGTACGAGACGATTTTAAGTAGTTATTTTTAAACATTAGTTTTTTTAATAAAGTAATTAATATAATAGTTTTTAAACAAGCACAAATTCACGTATAATTTTGAATCTAGATTGATTGAGATTCTATTACAGTGATAAATAAAACTAGAGTTTGTGTTAGTTATGACCCTCTTAAGTCTCCCGTATCTATAAATTTCTATTGTGTATTTTTTTTGGGGGAAATTTCTGTTGTGTATGTTCATACTTAAAACTAAGTTTTTTAATGTCAAACCTACTACTAGAGACGTGTGAGTATACATTACTTTGTGTATAGAAGTCAATCTAGTAACAGTACAATTTATTATAAAATAATCTACTATTTATCATATAAATACAAATATCAATTATGATTCAAATTTTAAAGGGAATTTTAAAAAATTAAAACAACAATAATTGGATAAGGTAGTCAGCATGGAGAATAAGTCAGAAAGAGCCAAAGATATTTTTCTTCTTTTTTTTTTTTTTTTTTCGTTTTCGCTTTCAAGGTTCAACTTGCAAGAAAACGTAACAAATTACATATCAACGCGTGTCGAAACGAGATTGGTTTAGCGTCCACCTACTTACAACCTTCTGGGAAGCTAAGTCGTGATAAATATCCCAATTCCTGCTCCACAAAAAGAGCTCTTTCTATCCACCAATCCTCACTCTCCCCAGATGGACCGCCTCACTCTTATCACTCTCTTCCTTCTGTCTTTTCTATCCTCTGCGGTGGTCTCCACCGTAACCGCGAAGGACGTCAACGGCGAAGACGATCTTCTGATCCGTCAGGTCGTATCGGGCGGTGACGATCCGCTCCTCAACGCCGAGCACCACTTCTCGAGCTTCAAGCAGAAGTTCGGGAAGGCCTACGCCACCCCGGAGGAGCACGACTACCGCTTCGACGTCTTCAAGGCCAACCTTCGCAGAGCCAAGAGGCACCAGAAGCTCGACCCCAACGCCGTCCATGGAGTCACCAAGTTCTCCGATCTGACTCCGGGAGAGTTCCGCCGCAAGTTCCTCGGACTCAAGCGCCTCCGCCTCCCTACCGATGCTCAGAAGGCTCCGATCCTCCCGACCAACGATCTTCCCACCGATTTCGATTGGCGCGATCAGGGCGCCGTCACGGAGGTCAAGAACCAGGTCAGAAATCTGATCCTGATCCTTGTGTCTGATCGTAGCTTTAAGTTTTCGATTTGGTTTTGACGAATACCTGATGCTCTTTTTGATGATCGTACGGAAAAAAACTAGGGTTCTTGCGGGTCGTGCTGGTCGTTTAGCACGACGGGAGCGCTAGAAGGAGCTCACTTTCTGGCGACCGGGGAGCTTGTTAGCTTGAGTGAGCAACAGCTTGTGGATTGCGACCACGTGGTTTGTGTTTTTTTTTTTTTTTTTTCCTTTAGATTTTCAAATTATTATTCGTTTTTCCTTATTAATATTTTAGGTTTTGAGTGAACGAATTGAGCAAAATCTAAATGAGTGAGATTTTGGAGTAATATTTGTTAGGAAATAGAAAGTTCAAAGTTGATGGATATGAACAAAGTTGATGGATATGAACTATGTCGTATGTTTTTTTGCTCTGACAGATTGGGGTACTTTGTAAATCGTGTATGTGCAGAGTTTGTTGTATGGGTTGTAACTCTTGGTTAAGGTGGTGATTACTTGTTAAACTCCCTTGTCTCTTTAGGAATCTTTTTGGCTTGTCCCTCTGTTGTTACTTGTTAACTAATTCTGTTAGATTAGACGAGAATCATTAACTTTTTAGAATCTATTTAAGAGCATAAATCAACTGGCTGTGCATTTTGCATAGCATTTCCGAACTCTTAAGATAAATAGTAGGTGAGGAATACTATAGGTACCAATTTGTATATCGAGTTGTGGCCATTGAATATGTGGCAATTGGTTATCATTTTTATTATTTGCACTTATTTAAAAAAAAAAAAAAAAAAAACCTCTGACATCGNTGAAAAAGGCCCATCAATTTACCTGCAAATTTGTGTTGGAAGAAAATATTAGGCCCAAGCTTCAATATCAAGCCTTTGCAACAAGCAAGTAAAAGGTTGGTTCGCAAGGCCAATGGGTGTCTCAAGTTGGGTGCCAACCCTTGCTATCTTAACATGGGTCATCCCAACTTCAATGCTTTGAACATCCAACGTGGCAAATCGACAGCCAGCAACTCACATTGTGGATTGCCTTAGTTACACTCACTTATTGGGTGGCCCCACTTTCCAAATCTAAGCCAATAGAAACGAAGAAAATTCTTAAAAAAAAAAAAAAAAAAAAAAAAAACCTCTGACATCGTTTGGTGGCCTTAATATGGATAAGAAATTGGTGCTTGCTTGTTGTTCTCAAGGAAAAGAAAGTGATCATTGACATATCTGATGGTAGAAATAGAAATAGAAACAATCTGTTGTTTGCTTAGCTTCTTAATTCTCGCAAAACGGTGGTGAGAATTGTCTGAATAACTTTATTGTTGAAGCTGAGATTTTTTTCTGCGTACTTCTTGCAGTGCGATCCAGAAGAGGCAGGTTCATGCGACGCGGGATGTAATGGTGGGCTGATGACCAACGCCTATGAGTACACACTCAAGGCTGGTGGACTTCAGCGTGAGGAGGACTATCCTTACACTGGGACTGACCGCGGTCCCTGCAAGTTTGACAAGACCAAGATTGCCGCATCTGTATCTAACTTCAGTGTTGTGTCACTTGATGAAGATCAGATTGCTGCAAATTTGGTGAAGAATGGCCCTCTATCAAGTAATTATCTTCGACTTATTGGCAATGCATTATTAATATTAATAATATTATTATTATTATTATTTTTCCGTGAGTTACATTCAACATTAGTTTCGCCCTCGAAACTAGAGGAAAGTCCAGGAAATGATAGAGTTATAACTAAATGAAATTCAAGGCCTAAGTGATAATAGCTCTACAGGTTTTAAAATTCCAAATAAAATGGAGTCAATTAACGATATTTCTTTCTATTATGCAGTTGGGATCAATGCGGTTTTCATGCAGACATATATAGGAGGAGTTTCTTGCCCATACATCTGCGGAAGGCATCTGGATCACGGGGTGCTCTTGGTGGGATATGGGGCTGCAGGATATTCTCAGATCAGGTTCAAGGAGAAGCCTTACTGGATCATAAAGAACTCGTGGGGACAGAACTGGGGAGAGGATGGATATTACAAGATCTGCAGGGGTCACAACGTTTGTGGGGTGGACTCAATGGTCTCTACGGTAAATGCTCCGAATACAAAACATACATGAAGTTCGTAGATCATTGTGTTATCTTATCAGTTATCACGTAGTAAATGTGCTATTGGGTTATGTAAATATATAAAGTCAATGGCTTTTATTTTCCTTATTGTCTCTGTTAGGACTCGTCATGTTTTAAGATTGTAATTTTTCTGCTAAACCTGTTGTATAACTCGTCCCTTCGTGGAGATCTGGTAATATTGTATGCAACTATTTTTAAATAAAAGGCTTCTATTTCCTTTTTTATCGCCAGCCACGTTTGTAAAAATTTATTTGCATTTGATTACCAACGGAACGGGGTGCATTGCAATTTGTTGGTTTTGAAACTTTTTATTTTTGGTTTAAAAATAATAATAAAACAAATAATCAAGTGGAAACAAAATCTGTTTTTTTTTTTTTTTTTCAAATATTAGCTTTGATCTATCACCAAAAATTTGTTGTAGTCTAGTTGGGATATTCTGCTCTCACTCGAAAGATCCGGGTTCAAGTCCCGGCAACGGAATAATATTTTGTGGCCAATATTTCACAATTCGCAAGGGCAAAACAAAGCCATTTAGCAAAATATTCGAGAGATTTTCTTATGTGTCAGACCGTCCTTGCTTTATATTTTAGATAATTCAACCAACTTATCAGAAATAATTCTTTTTTTGCACTAAAAGAAAAAAGAAAAACAAAAAACAGAAAAACAGGACACCTACAATAGAAAGACGAGCACAAGTGCCACTCAACCTAAGTCCCTTGTAATTGAATCGTCTTTAATTTATACTCTCCTTCTTCAGAATGTATAAAAATACAGGAGGTTTTCCTAACAAGACGACGTATAAAACATACTAAACAATGAATCATTAAGAAAAAAGTAAGAAAGTTTCAACCTAATTTCCTCACAATTAACTTGTCCTTAATTTATACTCTTCTTTACAAGAATGCATAAAATAAAAATATAGAAGGTGTTCCGGGGTGCTCTTTGTGATTTAATTAGAGAGGAATTAATTAAATGTAAAAGACGCTTAATTAAAGATAAGTAGGATAGTAGTAGAAAATAGAAAAAATGATGTGGAAAATTGTAGCAATATAATTTCACGTGTTAGAAAATTATCGGCATCTTTGACAGCTCAACCTGCAAATAAACAGGTGTGGGTGATTTCAATAACTATCATCACGTGTTAGATAGTCAGCATTTCTGGTACAGGTGATACCAACCATATGATCAAAAACAAACAAAAAGATAATTAGTTTTTCTGACACATGTGATTTCAGTTATTTGGTCAAAATTATAAATAAACGACATTAAAAATGAATAATTAGAAAATTAGATCTTTGACATAGGTAATTCCAGCTATTTTTTAAAAAATAAAAGAAAGTAAAAGTACTAAATTTAACCTGAACAGTTGCAAATAAGGGTCTTATAAGCTACAATTCAGTTTTACTAAACAACTCAGAATTACGGATTTGCAGATATTTAAAGTGAAAAATTTAAATGTTAGCATAATATATAATTAGTTAGTTGATAAGCACCACAAATATATAGAACGTGAAAAATTGGTCCGAATAGTAGTCATAACCCAAAATCTATAAAATTTGAATAAAAAATAATGAGTTTTGTGATTAATTGAATCACAAAATTAGATGTGAGATAGGAATATTACGTAGATAGAAATTGGAATATTGATTAATGGAGATAGTGAAATAAATATCGAATTTGTTGGAGAAATAATAATAATAGAGTTTATATCGGTGCCAATGGACTTATGAATATAAGGAAGACGTCTAGAAACAAAGTAGGAAGAAAGTAACTAAAATCAACGAAATGGTATAAGACCACATTCTAAAATATATGTATAGGAATCAATGACGAGCTAGCAGCAAGCAAAGCTAGACTTGGCTGAGAGAAACAATAACTTTTAGAGCGGTGGACTTCACGTGTATAGTAATTAAAAGGAAACATGGAGGCTATAATATTGATTAAAACTCAAAGCTACACGGGTTTGAACAAAAGAAGTAAAAGGGAAAGAAATAGTATGGCCCAAAGAGAACAATAAAGAATTGTATATATAAGAGACTAGACCAAAGTTGTATCCCCATTACAAAGAGTGATATTTGCCTTATATAGACATGTACAAGTGGTGGAACCTCACCAGAATTTGACACCTACTTTTAGTGTCTTGTGCAAGTTGAGTATGTCTAGAAAATTAACATATATGGGTGAGATGTTGTCTTCCTAAGAACAACAGATGCCTCAGTTAAAATTGTGCCATATAACAACTTGTGATTTGATATAGTTTCCTCCATTCTAAGCTTGACAAATGGCCCAATAATATTGTGACATGTAGTGTTGGTAATGATGTGAAACAAGTCTTGACAATGTGGCATAAAATTAACAATTCTCTAATAAAAAATTGACACATTAATTTTTCTTAATTGCTGCATAAATATCACATTATTTGTGACTTAATATTTTTAAACTAATTATAAAAAATCTTTGCACCAAAACAGAAGCTTTTCCTGACACGACGGCATATAAAAAATACCGAACAAAGAATCATTAAAAAAAAGTAAAAAAAGTTACGAAGATGTCACTTGTTGACTTCGAAAGAATTTCTAACAAGAAAAAGAAAAACAAAAAACAGAAAAACAGTACACCTACAATAGAAAGACGAACACTCACTTATAATTGATTCGTCTTTAATTTATACTTTTCTTCTTAAGAATGTATAAAAATACAGAAGGTTTTCCTAACAAGACGACATATAAAACATACTAAACAATGAATCATTGAGAAAAAGGTAAGAAAGTTTCAAGCTAATTTAATTTCCTCGTAATTGACTTGTCTTTAATTTATACTCTTCTTCACAAGAATGTATAAAATAAAAATATAGAAGGTTTTCCAAACAAGACGACATATAAAACATACTGAACAAAGGATCATTAAAAAAGAGTAAAAAAAAAGTTTCATAGATGTCACTTGTTGACTTCGAAAGAATTTCGAATGTGGTATAACATCCAGGGCAGTTAAAGAATGACGGCTATAGAAGTCCTTCAAGGAGTTCGGGCAAGAATCAAACCCAAACAACTAATTCAGCTGAACAAAATCTGGCAGCCTGATCCAAGGAGCCTTATTTGAATGTAGAATCAGAGTCTAATTGGATGGAAGCGTGACAACTGCCAAGAAATTCAGTGGCGTTATGGCATCACCTCTCTTAACCCTCCAGCCTAAGTGAACGAATCAACTTTTTTGTGTTACGTGCAGCTAATTCTTTTTTCCTTCCCTTTTCGATGATCAAATCTTGTTGCCTATATAGCTTAAGCCTAAAAACGAGCTTCATATATTATCATTCATCCTCTTCGCTAACTAATGCAAACGAGAAAGGAGAAAACTTGTAACCATTTCCCTCATAGAATTTGCTTTGAAACTCCACCCAGTGAAGTCGCAAGGCATGTAAGAATGCACTTAGGGTTTCCATCACCAGTAGAACACCGATAGTTGCAAATACAAAAACAATTATGCCAATGACTAGAATAATGACATTGTTGTACCTGCGATCATTTCACAAGAGTTCTGTTAATCGACTTTCATTGACAGCTCAAATGCATTTATGTGAAAGCAGAAACATGCCTAAATAGCTTACCCCCAAGCGAGAAGCAGAACCTTGTCATAAAATACACTTGACAACTCCGAATGAGCTAGGCTGAATTAATATAAAAAAAATAAATAAATATAATAAAAAAGAAACTCATCCAGTGCATGATCACAAGAATTAAGATATGGCAAATTTGCAATCAACATTTAATCCAACTTTTACTGTCATGTCTTTTAAACATTTAAAAAAGAAATAAACTTTTATCGTCATGTGTAACATCAACAAGATGTGGGAGTTGTAAGTGTAATACTTTCAGCACATAAATTGAAGTATTTCTTTTCCGGCAAAAGCATATTATAAATCAAAGTTAACATGCCACCAACAGAAATTGTCTTGCCAATAATATCTAATAATACCATATTGAATTGCAAGCATAACATCACTTCTTACTTATATTAAGTTTATAATTTATTCCTGCAATAACTATGCATGCCAAAACAGTATATGGAAATCAGCAATTGTGCAATGCCTCCGCATGTTTAAGATACCTATTGAGCTTAGATACCACAGACCAGATTTAAAAAGTTCACAAATTACCTGAGAGCCCACAGACGTAGATATGAAGCCGTATTGGACACTGCACCAAGGACGAATTCTATCGTGTGTATAAGTTGGTGTACAAAGAACTCGCTGAACTCAAATTCCTCATGACCATGGGAATCATGCTGCAGCTGCTCCTCAAGAGGGTCATCTGTGCTGTGAAGCATTGCATACAATTGACCTTGATGCCTCTACAGAAACAGAACATGAGAAATGCACATGAATAGTTGAAAATTTACAGACGAAGCTCAAGAAATGTAGCTAAAAATAAATCTACTAGAAGAGTCTCATGTATACTTCTTCATATTGCTTCTTCAAGAGAAAGGGCTTTGGAAACAGCATCCATGGCACAGCAACAAGCGCGGAAAATAGTAACAAAATCTGGCAATTATATGTGGGAAACTTAACAAGGTCAGTTCCATTTTCAATCACCGCATGAAAAAATTTCAGCACAACCAAATGAATAAGAATTAAACCTGAAGGAATTTTTGACCAGAGAAAAGCTGATTTTCGCCTAGATCGTCAGTAGGACTCAGGAACATATATATCATTACATGATACAAGTCAGCTTGTGAACCAGTGCACCATTTCACAATTATGAGGAGTGAAAGATACCCAAACAAGCTGTTTAAAAATATCATCTGGGGTACAAATTGGTACCTAAGCCATGGACAAAACAGTTATACTCAATATAGCTCAACTGAAAATGAAGTCAGAAGAAAAACCTCAATTTCTACAAGCTAGAAAAATCAATTTCACCCAGTACAACATGTCCAATAATGCAGTTAAGCACGGATATGAAACAATCTATACACCAGTTTTAACTGATCATTCTAGAAGGAAAACCCCAATTGGATAACTTACCAGATATTTAGATTATCGTTAAAAAATTTTGCATTGAAGTAACTCAATATAATTCCAAGGTTCATCTGAACTACTCCAAGTAGGATAGACATCTTCATCTTCAATGAGTTAAGAAACGGTAACTCACTTCTTGTACCATGCCATGTTGGGTCTACACCAAACGGGTAAGTGTCATGCACTTTAATCAGACCCATCGTAGTAACATCCCTGCCACAAAAAAATCAAATGTAAACAAAAACAGACCAAAAAAAAAGTAGTATCAAACAACATCATGTCATATTTCATACCCGCAGGAATGGTCACGGCATCCATAAGCTGATGGCCCAAATAATTCAAATGGAACTGAAAAGAATTCATTATATATCAGCCCAGTGTAGATTGAGAAGATTGCCATCATCAAGATAACATATCGACCGCCAAATGTCATTTCTATAATATCACCAAGTTTCTGTAGTCAACAAACTCAAGTAAGTTGAACCATGCAATTAATTAAGCAGCATAAAGTCCACTTCAGTTACTAGTGTGCAATTCAGCAATTACCTGACTGGAAAATTTCTTTTCCCTAAGAATGAAATACAGTGTTGCCAGCAACAAACAAATACCATGGCCCCAATCACCAAACATGACAGCAAAAAGAAAAGGGAATGTGACAATCGTGTAAACACCAGGATTTGCTTCTTGATACTTAGCAACCCTACAAGAACAAAAATTCTATAAGTTCTTCCATACAAAAGTGCAATTGACGAGTAATCCCCAGTGAGAAAATAACTCACCCATATGCATCAACAATTTCTTGAAAAGCAGAAGTGAATTTGTTTGTACGGAAGTAGGTGGGTGGTGATTCCTTCGCTTGCAAAACTTGGAATATGGCCCCGACTTGAGAGTTGCTGTCAAAGGACGCCTGCTGCAATGCATTTTGGATCTGCCAAATGTTCATGGTCAGTTAATTAACAAAATAAAAAGTACAACAGTGTTAAAGACAGAAAACTAATACAGGGTAGAGAACAACCTGATTTGATGCAAAAACCGGGCACCAACCTTCTGCTACAAGACACTTCTTTGTCACATCAAAGCTGAGCATGTTTAAAGTAGTGTAAATAGACTTTTCCTTCTTCACCTATTGAGTTAAGAGATACAGAGTCCAGTGACAAACAAAATTTAACATGAATATAATTAATCTTATCCAACCATGCATCTTAAGCATACACAAGGATTTATGGGAAAAGTAGATAGATGAAATACATATGCAATAGAAGCAGCTTCAGAACGTCTAAATTCTTGTTTTGAACAAGAAAAAGAAAAAAAGAAAAAACAAACCAGAATGTTCCACTGCTCATATTCATAACCAATTGTCCTTAATAAGTTGCTCCGGTGCAGGAGTCCAGCATCTATGGTAGTCTTCAGCTCTGAAAGTCGTCCAGACACCTAGAAATTGGATTCTTTTAAACAATTCAGATTGCATTGTATTTGTTACCTACGAAAAACAACCAGAAAAAGAAGAAAATAACTGCAAGCAATCTGTAAAATCTTCCGACATATACAGTACTAAGCACCAACAGTGTTCCATCAAACTCTTCATTCTACTTGCTTATGACTGAGATTTTACGCCTATCTCAACCCCAAATGTATCAACATCCCACTCTACAAATGTGTTCATGGGGAAGTTTCACAGTGGTCTTGACATTTTTTTGAAATTACAAACCAAGAATCTTCATTACAAAGGAAGAAAGATAGAACTAGGCTGACGATCCTCCACTTGGCTACAAGAAAATAGAACAAAAACTAATCCGCATTGTCCCAATACTATGGTGGTCTTGACATAAGGTCCTCATTTTAACGCTATATCCGGTATAGCCCCATACATGAACAAAAAGAACACCCTTAACCTTATGCAAGAACAAAAATAGGTGCACAGACACTAAATGTAAAGTTTTCGGACTATAAACTTCACAAAATTTGAAATTGCAAGTTAAGCGAAACTCTGAAATCTATCTAATCCCATTACATGTAGTACCAAATAAAAGAAAATGCAGCTAACTGAGGCAGTTTCATAAATAAGAACATTTGTCACCTTGAGGAAGTATGGGGGAAAAAGAGTCTAAACTTGAGAGAAAATTCAAAATGTCATAATAGATTTGCATTTAACAGAATAAAAAAGAAAAATCAATCAATGTGCAGTGGTCTGAATCTTCCGAGGACACAAAATAAGAGATAAAAAACCTTTTGAAAAAATAATACATACCTCTGTAATCATCTGATATTGTTTGCCTAAATCATCTGTAAAAGGGTAACGGTTTGCACCAAAAGCATCACATATCTTTAGAATCTTAATCTTGGCTCTTTCCCCGGAAAAGAAGATGACAAACACATTCTTCTCGACCTGTAAAGAAAGACATAATTAGTTCTCTAGAAAGAAACTTACAAATGGCAGGTAAAGTAATGAGAAGAAAAAAAAACCTATATTATATAAAGAATCAACAAAGACAGGTTCAATTACTAACCTTCTCTCCAGACACAGGATCAACAACAGGGTCATCAACCAGTGCCTGCTTCAAAAATACATTACCCCTGGTGGCACGAAACATAATCCTTTCAAAGGCCATTGATTTTTCTCTTGGAACAAGACCACTGACAAACCCAAGCTTGACTTGCTTTGATGGATCTGTTACCATTTCCTACAGAGCATCATGGAAAATCCGTAATCATCATCCAAAAGAGACAAAAAAAACATCTCAGGTGAGACTGAAAAATGAAAGAAAGAACCGAGATATATACTTGTTCTAGTAATAGTGGACTATCAATGGATCCTTCACCAGTCTGCTGCACTTCAAATTCTTTCTGCTGAGCTGCAGCAATGCTTTGAGCCGAATAGAAGAACTCACCAGCCTGTAATTAGAAAACAGAGATAAAATTGACTTTATGACTTACAGATAATTTCTCAAAACAAACCAATAACATGCTATTTGATCTGATACATGATGAATCAGAATTAAAGCTTTTCAGCTTTTGGAAGAAGAGACTGAGCCATATGTCGCTAAATTTTCATCACAAAATAAGAACAATCATAAATTAAATGCTAGTATGTCTACACGTGTGCATGTGAGAAAGAGAGAATAATTGACAATAAGATAATATCCATGCACCATGAATTCCATTATCACAAAAACAAGTGGAGAAGGCACTTTTGAAAAGAATGAAGCATAATTTCTGAGGTGAATCACATCAACCTACAATTTTAGCAACTAAACAAGAAATACCTTCTGCAGGACGAGCTTGTATTCTAATAGCTCGGTATATGCGCGTTGTAACCTTTCATTGTTAGCATTAATTTCTAAAAGCTCGGCTTCAAGTTCACCAAGTTTAACCTGACCACATCCAAAAAAAGGTTCTTCATAATATAGATCTTAATAAACTTATCACCAAACTACAAAATCAAAAGCTATATCTTTTTTTTTTTTTTTGGATAAGAAACAAAATCAAAAGCTCTATAAACCTCCAAGTCATCCAAATCAATATTGCTGTTTATCGTAGACCTCGCCGAGGGTAACAAACCAGCCTTAACCATTTGCTCCCTGAAGAAACGTAGCTTGCGAGCCATTTCTCCACATCTCTTAATCTGAATGGTAAAATTTTAAAGGCACAGCACACATATTTAAGAAGGATCCTCAATCACGGAATATGGACGGAATGCATCAAGAAATGAAAATACAACTATGATTAGCAATTTCCTTAAAGATGCAATATAAGCTAACCGAAATGTATGATTATAAACGCACCTGACCGGCGTACGTCCGCTGAAATGGGCTCTTTTCCGCATTGAGCTGGGAAGAAGGAAACAAATCATGATTCAAAGATAGTGCCGCTAAGACTAACAATGGATCTATTACAGTGGTATGTAATAGTGAACAAAACAAAAGTCTCATACGCAGTCAAGGCCATAAGCTTCAATAATATACATTAACTTACTTTTACACACACACACACATATATATATATATATATATATATATATATATATATATATTTATGTATATATATTCCCTCGCAAGTAATGGATCCGAAATTCAAAACATCACATAGAGACACAAAATCAAAGATTTCGTAAGATTAGCCGACTGAAATTTCTTCAATAAACTAAAAATTTCGATTCCCTAATTAAATTTTGTTATATATCAAAAATTACTTTATCCGACTAACAATTCTTCTATCTACAAACTGGGAAACTACAATGCTTACAGTTCTTGAATCAGAAACCAATGAAATCGTTACATACGGTACCGTTTTGACCTAGATTATGTGCAATAAACAGCAAAGGAGGGGGAAAAAAAAAAAAGAATCGAAGAAAAATGGATGGAATTTACATCTTTGAATTGAAAAAGACCAAGGTCGCCGAGGTACGAAACCGTGCAATGAGCCGATTCGATGGGGATGATCAGCTGCGCCAACTGCATCGGCTCCGACCGCAGCAGATCCATCGTCGTATAACCTCCTCCGTCCCCCATTTTTTCTTCGTTGCACAACAACAATATCTATATACAATAATATATATATGTGCGTGTGTATATGTGTATATATATAGGAACCAATGCCTGATCGGAGGAACTCGCCGACTCTGAGAGCGAGATCAGAATTACAGGCTCCGGACTAAGTTAAGAAATTTCTTAATAAAAAATCTCTAACTGCATTCTTTTTTTTCTTGTTTCCAATTTTTTTTTATTTTTAAATTCCTTTATTCAGGGGCTTGCGAAGTGCGCAACCTGTACCTAATATTGCCGACGTTATCTTTGCCCCGCGTTTTTTTAACGGCTCTTCTGTCTCGGCGTTGGTTCTAAGCAAACGTGAATATCGAAATTGAATTCTATTCGGTGACGGAGATAGAGATTTGAGATCTTTAATTCTGACTTGAGAAGTACCACGTTTTTTTGACTCCGCCGAAACGCACCGCTTTATTTCTTCCGTCTAAGGTTAACGGCCGTTCCTACTCTTCCAACGGTCAGTACTCGCGCATGATGTGTGCAGTACTCAAATATTTATCGACGGTTGCTTTCCGTGATTTTGAGTGGTCAACTTGAGAGGAGACCTCCTTTTCCTTGCATGTTAAGAATGTGTAAGGGCCAGGAGACCCAAAACACGTATCGTTTACGCTTCCAGGCAAAAAAGAATGTCGTTTGTATGACAAACGAGAAAGATGGTATTTCAAATAGACGTCATGTCGTTTATGCAGTCAAAAAACGACATGAAAACAACCTGCCTTTTATTGACGTATAATTATAATAGAAGGCCATTCCTCACCATTTATTGAGAATATAAAAGACATCCCATTTTTTTATTGGACGATGGCCTAGTAAAACTATGTATCGTTTACTTCTAATTAGGTAACACGACATGTTTAGAAACACGACATGTTCGAATTATGAAGAGATAACCAGAATACTTTTAGTTACGTGAGACGACATGTTTGAATTATGAAAAGATAACTGGTCATTTCCCATAAGTTATAATGCATGTTCGAAGAAAATGAAAAAGAAGTTGTGGTTTGAATTATGAAGAGATAACCGGTCGTAATCTATAAATTATAATGCATGTTCGGAGAAAATGAAAAACAAAATGTGGAATAATATTAATATAACAAAAATTAGAGTAACACTAAAAAAGGAAAAAAGTATAGTAGAATGGAAAGGGAAATACAATAAGAACTTGATGAAAGTAAGAAATTAAAATAAAAAACAAACAAAATACGAACATTTTACAAATTAGAGGCGACAAAAAAGATTATTTGAGTTGAAAGGAGCATAATTGGTCTAAATTTGACCCCTCTAATTTCTTTTTCCCACTGTAGCTAATTCAATAAGTGCAGTGAGATAGGGTGAAAACTGAATATTAGGTTAAGAGTTCAACTCTCAAAGTACATGAGTCATTTTTTTTAAAAGTGGAGGCCATTAACTAAATTTAAAATTTTTTTAAACAAAAATACAATTGATCTAAGATCATGTGTATTCGAAATATTATATATAAATTTTATTTACAAAAAAAAAAAAAAGAAAGAAGAAAAGACCAGCGTCATGGTATTATACATTAGCATAATTTCGTCTATTGAAAATCGAACAAGTCCTTACCCATTAATGTGCATGAGAGTTGTGGTAGAACGCCAAATTGACAAATATTCCAAATGATAGGGAGGACCAATATTTAAAAAACAAAAAAACCAAAAAATGGAAAAAAAAAAAAATACCGGTACCATTTGCTACACCCAATTAAATATTTATAATTATAATAGCCATTTTATTTGCTCAAATTTACACCATTTTTTTCTTTCTTAAAAACTTGGTCTTGTTTATCATTTGTTGCCACACAAATCAACTCCAAAAGAGAAATCCAGCTGCTGTTAATTTTGATTAATGTTTCTAAAAAGGATTACTTAGCTATTTAACTCGAAAAATACAGTCATAATCTAGTAATTAACGAGCGAGCCCAGGCCCATGGAATATCTACATTTCACATCTCATGATGGGATGTTGAATTCAAACGGCCCTCTCGCTCGTTACAGATAGAATGGGATCACATCCAACCATTTCTGGAGTATGGTACTAAGGCCCATATTTTGTTTTGTGTCACACTTTTTTTTTTTTTTGAACTCTATTATTTACCGATCGTAGAAAAATACATTTCTAATCAGTCTAATCTGGGATCCAATGTGAGTGCACGCCTTATTGGTAATTTATCCAGTACTATCGAATTGCTATAATTTGATGGCAACTCGAAGGATTTTAGAGATACTGTAATGCTCGTGTAAGAATTTCGACAAGTTCAGAATCAGGAATTTGTATTTTCTTACTCACCGTTTGACGGTCAAATTTTGACCACAGAACAAAATAAAAATAAAAGAATAAAAAACTCTATCACGTGTTATTAGATAAGGGATTAGTTATTAGTGATGATTGCTATAATTTGGAATTTTGTAAGAAAGATAATCCCCTTTGAACGGTTTCGTTTAGGCTTATGTGAAATAAGTCTTGAGCAAATATAATAGACAAGCATATAACAGCGGGGCCCTTCTGGTAATGAAGTTAAAATTCGGGTCAAATTTTGTTTCAAGTGATAAATTACCATATCCTAAATTGTAATGTTCCCGAATCAAGAAACAAATAGCTAAAATTATGAAACTTTTGGCTACATATGTTGTGTGGAAAGTTGAGAATCAGTACTCTTAAAGCTAGCATAAAGTAATTCAATTTGACACTGTAGACTTGCCCTTGCAGCAAGGGCCGGGCTGACAGATTCAAAACTCCATACCCTATATTTTGTCCAACTTATAGTGTGTCACTGTCATATTATCCTATAATAATTTTGTAAAATATAACCTACATGGTAATTTTTAAGTTTTTTATTTTTTAACTCATGATGACCAGTAAATTAATTTATTTAATATTACTATGATTAAGGGGAAAAATGCCAGTAAAATTAGACAGCTCAGGCTCGAACTATGTCTTGACCCCACCCCGAACAATAATATAGCTTTCAATGAGTATTGAAAAAAAAAAAAAAAAAATCACAAGGTTTTGCACCCTAGCTAGCTATAGTAAAGCTTTCAACAGTCAAATTAGCTGTGTGAAAGAAAATACTAGTGATGGTTGGATTGGACCACAGCATTGATGAACATGAAGGTCATATAGGGCACTTAACAACTTGCCAAGAAGAAAGAGATGAATAGTGAGTCGCATGCGTAGTTTGGCCTCAACCTGCAACACTAAACATTCCACAAACCAGGAGCTAGCTATATATATAGAGCTAGCCCTATTTTGCATATATAGTGGCCTATATTGAAGGAAAACTCCTATAGTAGTTTCTATCGGATGATTTGGCTTTTTCTTCTTTTAGAAGGGTTAGGACTTAGGACTACAGGCTGCCAAATTAAGCCCCCTTTCACGTCACGAGCGGGAGTTTTCATCACTAGAAATATTCCACTGTAGGATTACAAGATATATTTATCTATAGCAACATGTATGAATCATGATGCATATAATTTTATTGGTTACTTTATAGAAGTCTTCAAATTTTTGATTAGCTAGCTAGTATATATTGTTTATCCATATGAAGGCGTCAATTCCTTACGCGCGGTATAATTAACTGTTTGACAAAATTAAACTAGTTAGTTCTTTAGTTATAAGCTGGCTAGCTAGCAAGCTACATTGTACGGTAATAATTAATGAAGTTAATCGACGACTATTATTATTGACACTATATTTTCCAAATTTTCGGCCAATATAATTACATGAATATCAATTATGCACTTGCTGAGGTACGTGTATTAATGTGCTCCATTATTTAACTTCAACTTAAATGGATATGGCATTTTATTAGCGTAAATATCTGGTCTTTTTGTATGTATATCCAATCAAATCATGAGAAAGCAAGCGAAAAAAAAAATAGTTTTCACGATACATTTGTTGCTTTCACTTTTGCAGTGTGTGTAAGAATTTAAATTCCAGAGACTTCCTTTTGTTCCTCATATTATTTATTTTTTTTAAAAAAAAAAATAAGAAAATATGGAAGAAAAAGGAAAGAATTAATTAAGGAGCCGAGAGGCAAAGAAGTGTCATATCTCTCTCACTAGCCCTTTGGCACAGCAGTGTTATGCATTATAGACACAAAGGTGAAGGGGTTATAGGAGTCGGTACTAGGTGTCACGGTTGCCTATGTATAAGCTAAACCTACAGTTTTGATAGTTTGCCTCCACTCTAGTACTTGAGTTCACAAACTACGCATGATGACTACTGTTATGACTTTGTGGGACACTCTGGATAAGAAAAACGACAATCTCTTCAACATATATCGTTCTATTCTATGCCTCTCGCGGTTTCCTTTTTTGTAAATTGTAGTTTGTACCACAAGACTTTGCTTCATATTTTAAAGAAATTTATGTTTAGGGCTTACTATCTTTTTTTAAAAAAATTAAATAACATGAGTTTATGTCTTAAGAGGACGGGACATGGGGTACCGTTTTATTCGATTCTTGACCCCCCGATCCGTATCAAATTAAGCTTAAAAAAAACTGAACAAAATTATATGGCATTTAAATATGTTATTCAGGTAATTATAAATATATATATATATATTAGCATTTAAATATACACGAAAGGTGCAGCCTTTTTGTTCTTTAATTTATATATTGTCTAGGGATGAATGACCCATTTCCGGACCACTCTAGTCTCTATATGTATACATATATAGTATATATTATATAATATAGTCGTTCATTCCTAACGCGCAGTTTGTGTCCCCCAACTTTAAATCAAGTTTTGGGGTGTGTCTACCACTGTATTCAGATAGGCTTGCCGCTTGGGAAACTGATCTGCTCAGGAAATTGATAACTCAGATCGCTATTAATTTATTTCAACTTCTGATTTTCCTGGCGAATCAATTATTATTATTGAGAAAACGATGTCGTTTATGAGTTGAGAGATTTGCACTCTTGCGTCGTATATGTAGTGTAGTTGGTTATTGGAACATGTCAAAGAGAACTTGTCAGAGCATTAATTTGTTTCGGAAGTGGACTGTGCATGTTTACATGAATTGAATATACAACGATCGAGGGTTTTCATGATGAGTTCTAAATAATGGTGTACGGTAATCTCAGGACCCTGTCTTTGAGATTTGCATTAAAGCTGCATATATGGATTGATCATGTTCAAACAGGACGATCAGAAAGAAGAAAAAGCTGTTTTGATTACAATCAATATATTAAAGGGACCAAATTTTTATATGTAAGAGAATTGGTGCCTAGGGCATCAGAACTTATGCAGAAAATCACGTATTCAATCTCAGCTTACCTTATAAAAGATGATCTAAAGACGATATTCTTATGGAATTGGAATTGATTATTATTGCCATTATAATAATTTTACTCATCATGCAAATTACTACCTGAACATATTAAGCAGGGAAAAAAACTAGTTTTTCGCATAGCGCCAAGGCTTTGATCAGATACTCTATATTTATACATTATATACATATATATATATATATACACAAATTAATTGAATTAAGTAACTAGGTACCATGATGATATTTTCTTGCAGTTCCAAAACTGATCGAGAGGTCTGACTAGACGGCCTTAATTTCTTAATACAAGTTATTATATAATATGTAAAATTAAATTGGCATATATAAATAATTATCTTCTTCTCTCACAAGCTAAACTTGTGAGCATATCATATATATCATGGTCACCAGAAATGGAAAAAAAAAAAATTGTAAAATGTAAACATCAGCATTGCCATATTTCAGACGTTTAAAGATTAGCTTGCGTTGAATAATTGGTATATACAGACCATGAAGATACGTATTACGACATGAGCCAGTGACCAAATATCAAAGCACGTATTTCTCTCAAAAACATGCGGTTATAATGTCAAGAAACAGTCAGCAACCACAACTTTATCGAAACAATACACAGTTTTATTCATTTTTCTTCTCCCATCACTTATCTTCACTTATATGTGTTTTTCTTTCTTTACAGACATTTTACGTACCAAATAATGTACCAAATAATAGATTTATTAATTTTTAATTAGTTAAATACAAAATAGGCATAACTAACTTGAATGTCATTTAGCAATTATGCCGACAAAATATTTTCATGTCAAATCTCAAAAACTTGCTAAATAGAAACTTGATAAACATAGAAATATTCTTTCAAAAATATTTAAAAACAAGTATTCTTAAGCGCATTATTAGAATATTTTATGGCCTTCAACTCAATTCATTAATATATATCTGAACCCTAGGTCTCACAAACAAAATAGTGAAAGCTAAGAACCATAAAACCATATACAGTGAAATATACATAATATTATGCTAGAGTTTAAATCTATTGTCCAATTTTGATGTTCCGAATGTCCAGCAAAATAGATGACACATCATATTAAATTTTTAAATAAAAGATTAAGTTCAAAAAAACTAGTCAAGTAGGTTCAAATTTTAACCGATGTATCTAGTAAGACATAAACTATGACATCAACATTGAACAGATGATATATCAGAATTCAAGCACGATGGAGAAGGACCAATATTTTCTCATTCGTCGAAATTAAGAACCTTATCTTCAACTCCTTAAATCATAAATATTTAATACTTAAGGCTATAGGTATAACATGTATTGCAGATTCACAGAATCAAGCAGCTAATTCTATTGGTCATTCCCTTTAAAAAAAACAAAAAATAAAAAAACATTATTGTTCCTTAACATAGCCACTTACGTATATAGAACCAAGAATCAAATCTCTTTTAGTTAATTAAGCAACAAAGTACCAAATGTTGTGAAATCCTTAACATGGAAAATTCCCTCTTCGACCTATGTTACTATATAGATATCTTGATATATTCCAAAACAAATAATTCTTAAAAGAAAATAAGATAATAATTCAGCAAGGAACTTTATCAAGAGAACTACAATTCAAGGGGAAGATTGCACACGTGACGGCGTCATGAATATTGAGAAACTACTCTTATAGCCATTATGTTATTAATTTCATATGTACCAAATCCAGCAAGATATGTATCATGGTAGCGTTATCATATGCTATAGGCATATCACTTATGTACATATAGATAGGAGCAGCTCATGACCCTCTCTATATTTACCTATATATATATATATATATATAGTAGTCTGTACATTATTTACATTTACATAAATAATAAATCGATCGTCTGTATAACATATATATAGCATATCATGATTTCTAACTGCATAGGGATCTGCTTATAGCGACACTCTTCAGTATATATACATATAGAAGGGGTCACATTCTTGCATGTCTATTCAGATGCTAAATTTTATTGTTTTGCAGGTAAGTAGTTGGCATGAATGCTATTTATAATTATGCATTTTCGTAACTAAATAGGTTTATTCAGAAAGAGAAAGAGTGAAGGTTCTTCAAGGTTATAATTTCACTTTTTGAACTTGATGACGATCAGAGACTTGCCTAGCTAGCTACTTGCCAATATTTGCCAATAGTACAGTATGAAGGCCCTTACCGAGAGTGGAGTACCTTCCTTATATGTCTCTTTTTATTTATTAATTTATTTATCTCAAAAGAATATTTTCCAGAGACATAAAATCCATTTAAAATTCTTTGCTTAACCAAACACGAAACGAAACCTACTACTCGTCCCACAATTTCATCCGGCAAGCAATCGGATAAACAGGAAAAAGCAGCTTCGAGTTCAGCACCAACCAGAAAGCGCATTCATTATCAAACCCAGATAGGAAAATAATATATTAAACTACCAAACAACATAACATAACATAAAACAAACAATTAAGCAACGTGTATATCCAAAATGTTGTCCCAGAAACCACGGTCATATTTAATTATAACCCAATAAAGAAAAAAAAAATTTCCAATTCATGATATTGGAGTCCATCACTGAAAATCTCAATTGAAATTTGAAAAACAAAAGCCAAACATCCAGATAATATTCTTCTACTCCTCCTCCTTCTCCCCCTCCTATTCTCTAGTACACTTCCTAGGCCTTTTTCTACTTCATTGCATGTTTAAGGAAACTTAAGAAACCATAATTAGAATACTAAATATTAGAGAGTAGCTAGACAACAAATCGACATAAAGATTTTTTTTTTTTTTTTTTTTTTTTCCAGGCGAAGTAATAAGGCTCTAGCTAAGGGAATGAAATATGAGGCTTTTCTTTTTAAGACCTAGGGGGTGGGAAGAATTGCGTACCGGCCATAAAAGCGTTGAGCGGAGTTGGGTACATGGAAGGGTCAAGCAACGAGATAGAAGTGTTACCGGCTGCCGTACTGGTGGCGGCAGTGGTTGCCGCTGTTATGAGATTGAGCTGTTGGCCACCGTCTTCGCCGGTTGATCCGCCGCCGCGTCCGGAAGACGAGCCCTCCCCGCCGGTGTAATGAGCTTCTGGACCTTGGTCGTAAAGAATCCCCTTGAAAAGATGCCCTCCGATGTTCAAAGCCGTCTGATACGCGTAGTTCTCATCAGCATCGTCCATTGCGCTGACCTTCACGCACCGAAAGACCGCTGGAGAATTCACTTCGGCTGGAAACGCGCCTCCTAGTTCCAACCCTAATTATAATCCCCCCCCCCCAACAAAATCATCAAGCACATAACAATATATATATATATGCATATATTTGGTACAAGTAATAGGTATATAAGCTCATGATTTTGATCTAAATATTAACACACAATTACTGATCATACAAGTACTTTTCGTCAGTTTTACCGACAAACAGTGGTAGAATAGAGAAAAATAAGAAAAGCAAAGTCAGTGGGTAACTATGGAGGTGGACTTTCTCACATGCAAACGATATTGTTTCGAAAAAGTCCAGAAATTATTAAAATCACTCAAAGTATTTGTTGTTATTATTATTCTTCCTTACCTTCTTTCAATTCTTTTTTTTTATCTTATAATCAAGGGCAGGCAATGGCGCGTTTGTTTTGTTTGTATTGTAAACTACAACTTTACCTGACGTGTTGTTGGGTAAACGAGTAGTAGTAGTAGTAGCGGTAGTGCAAGCAGCAAGAGCCGCGGCTTGAGCATCTCTTTGTCGCTTGGAATTGTCTACAACTCGAAACTGTTGATGGTCTTGTTGTTGCAAACCCGCTAGTTGTTGTTGCCTCTCGCGGCGTTTGGCAGCTGGAACCCAAGTGCTCTTAACGTGGGTTTGGCACTGAAACCCTCGGCTCTTGCAGCACGTGCGGCACCTCAAGTGGGAACAATCTTTCTTAGCTTGGTTCCCACAGTCTTGGCAATTCATACATCCACCTCCACCTCCACCTCCTCCAATTCCTAAACCTCCTGGCCTCATAACTGTAAACCCGAGTCTAGTTGGGTCATCAGAATCGACGTCGTTTAGGTTTCTAATGTTATTGGCTCGGCTGCTAGGACTAGTTGATCCGAAAGAGAGTACGTAGTTGTTGAAATTTTGGGGATGTTGATGATTGTGATGATGATGATGATGATGATGAGGCCATATCTCGAAGCTGCTACTACTATTACCCTTGTTGTTGTTGTTGTTGTTGTTGTTGGTGGTGGTGGTGCAGATCTCGGAATCGGCTGATCTGAACAGGAAAAGGTTGCTTTCTCGCTCGGCTTGATCTTTTTGATCCTCTTGTTTAGACGGTACTGATCGAGGATGAGGATGAGGATGATGATCTCTTGATCCGCCTAAGCAAAAGAACCCAGCCATAATTTCTTGCACCCAAAGCCCAATACTAACCTCAATTTGGGGTCAAAATCCATATCAGAAAAAATTTAAAAAAAAAAAAAAAGAAAAATTACCTCATTATCAAGGCGTAGTACTATACCGGGCTTTTTTTAAAATTATTAAAATAAAATATAAAAATTAAAAAGAAAGGACAAATTAAAGTGATCAAGATCTCCGGGTTTTCGCGAGTTAATTTTTACAACTGTAGAGATATTATTAAGAGATAGTAGTAAGTAGTAGTAATAGTAATAGTAGTAGCTAGTAGTACTGTGTGGGTGTGTATATAATGTTTTGTGGTTTTGACCTGATTTTGGGATTCTGATTCTGGGTCGAGACTTCTGACTCTGTTACTGTCGATCTTGTTGTTGGAGCTTTTGCAGCTTTTGAGAACAAATTTCGGAATTGTTTTTTTTAAATTGAAAAACGGGAAAGAAAGAAAATTTGTTTAGCAAAATTGGTTTTTCTTTTTAAGAAATTTAAAAAAATCTACTCTTTCGTTGTTCGAAGCAATAATGGCACGGAATTAGAGTCCTGCAACGCCGCCATGGCAACTGCAACTCTTCACTCTCTGCTGCACGACCCTCATTTAAGACAACCAAGCCCTCTGCCCCTCTCTCTCTCTCTCTCTCTCTCCTCTCTCAATTTTCTCTCTCTTTGTCTAAGCTCTCTCTCACTTGCATATGCAGCTGGGTTTGTTTGTGAGGAGGAGAGAGTGTGTGTGTGAGTAGACTGGAGAGAGAGGGAACCAGAAAATCTATGACTAGCCACTGCTCTACAGTTCTCAGTTTCAATCAATCTCACCAAGAATGATTGAATCTTGGTCGTTGAATCACCATCATGCGATTGATGTGCGTCCACGTGTCATAGCATCAGCTTTTGCTTATTCGTCCTTGCACCGGAAAACCCGCTTCTACTTTCTTTTCTTTTTTGTATTTTTTTTTTTTAATTTTTATTTGATCGGTCCCTATAATTAAGATTGTTTTGCACCAATTGCAAGTCCACGGAGCAATAATCCAATACGTACCCAAAAATAAGCTTTTATATACTCACCATGCACTTCACATTAATGATCATCAAGGGTTATTTCGTGTACGCCACGTGTCAATCGACTACAATCCTACGGCTGAAATACTGCCTGTGATAACAATCGTCTCCTGTTTAAGTAAATTAATTCCCCAAGTTTCTAGAAATAAAACTATGTTCGAGTTTAACGAAATTCTCGGGGTTGTACGTATAAATTTCTTGTCAAATGCCTCGTATTCCACTCAAAATTCTTCCCGTAATCATTTTATGATTGACTTAAATATTAGAAAAATAACACTTTTTTATATATTAATCCAGAGGTTGCCATGCACTTAGAGGTCAACACGTTTTGATAATGTATCACATATGTTATATAATAGGGCTAGGGTTTTCAAGGGTTGGCCCTGTTTAGGTCAATGTAGCTACGATGTATTATTCTTCAATTTTTTTTTTTTTTAAATTTGAATTTGAAATGTAGGTACGAAAGTTTTAAAACTCATATTCTACATATTTGCAAGTATTAGTTTTTACTGCAGATAACGTGTTGGCTTAAAATAATGTTCTCTCTGTACTTGTGATTTGACAGGCATTTACTCTTCGAAAACTAACACTTTACCGAAGGAACTGCAGCAGAAGGAACGGCTATATACTAAATGCCTCAGTGGCTGAAGGTTTATTTTCGGCAACTTCACATATTTTTACGGTGGAACTAACTTTTTTTTTTTTGATTTTTTTTTAAATGAAGTAATTATGGTCATCGAACTATTTTTTCTTTACAGGTTATTTGATGAGCAATCCCATTATAGTGGCATATTACAAACATAGTTTTTGTTTATTTTTTTCATTTTTTTAAGCATAGCTAGTGTTACTTTTTTTTGGGGTCTTAATCCGAGAGAAGCGGCTTCACAACTTGGTTTCATGATATACAGGATGACCTAATGTTATTATTGGACCCCATTGGTTGGAGGGTCTCCGTAGAGTCCATTGAATTTGGTTCGTGATGATTGGTGTTCTTACGATAAAGACTTCTTCGGATGTGAAATTTTTTCAATTTCTTTTTTCTCGAAATGGCAACTTCATTCTTTCTTCGAAGGTTATTTAAATGGGAATTGTAGACGATAGCCGTTCAGCTATAGAAACTACGAACATCTTGTATTATGTTTTTAAGGGGGAAAAAAACGAGGAATGCATTTTAATAGCTTATGCGAATTTTGATATCAAAGTACTATCTTGTTTCAAAGGGTTTTCATGAAAATACTTCATTATTGCAATATTTAAAAAATAATAAATTTTGGCGAAGTCTATTTTGCAAATTCTTATTTGTTATCTTAAATATGAAATTACCTAGGCTCTTAACCAAAAAAATTTATCTGTCTTTTAGATTCCTTTAAAATCATGATATTAGGTGAATTTGACAAAGGATCTCTAGCACAAAAATTTTTCATTAGACAAAGCAGATTCTGATATAAAAATAATTTCAGATTAATTAGTGACATAGTGTCATAAAAAGTGGCGCTTAACATGATTAATCACGTGCTTCATGCATTCACATGATATAATAACTAATAAGGGCCTGGTAACACCTATGTCATTAAATAAGAATAATATAGAGAACATAAGAATTAATAATCGAAAATCTCTAAATATATTCCGGAAATAATTTTTTTAAAAAATAAATAAGTGAAAAAATATGGGATTGGGACCCCTCGGATGGAGGACCTCTAGGTTAGGCTTCACTCAAACATTGGCGAATTCCACTATCATTGGCTTATATAATATTTTAAAGGTAAACCTCTCCTATTTTTGCTAGGATAGGGAAAAGGTAAAGCTCTATCCCTTGTAAATTAATTGCAATAGAAAATTAAATTACTCCAACTAATCATTCCTCCCTTAATATAACCAAGAAAAACTAGCTAGATTATAGTCCTTATCCTTTGGGAGGGCTAAACCTACCCTTATTAAGGGCAATGCCCTTTAACAAACAATCACGTGAACCCCGCAAATTAATGCCCACTAATTATTGAATTTCAATTATGTATAAACAGGTACGGATTCCGGCCGCTTTGTCCCGCCGTACAATGCCCTTGACTCTGGCTAAGCTGTTGAATATATAAAATGTAAAATGAAAAGGTAAAAAGAAAATCCATGCCACGTTAAAATAAAGGTAATTAATAATTATATAAAAATCCATACATAATAAGTACTAGCTTATTAATTCATAAAATTGGGGGCCCGAGGAAAAGAGGCATGGCTTTTTGTTACTTGTTTATACGATCCGCTTAAACACTCTTGACTCCCCCAACATAAATCAGGTTAATGGCTTTTGATTATGTGATTGTATTATGCCCCTTTGTTGGGGTTCTTTTTTTAATTAATTCAGACTATATTGCAAAAATTACCCTTTTGGTGATCAAATGAACTCTCCTCATCGTCCATTAGGTAGGATTAGATCCATTCATATGCAGAAACTGTAATCAAATTGATTATCTATACCAGCCAATATCATATTAACTAAAGTAATTCATGAAAAGAAAAAAAATGAGATTTGTCGTATTTGTGTGTATAAACTTAGGATTTTTCGGAAAAAAAAACCTAAAGTTTCACTTTTTTTTTTTTGTAATTTTAACCATAATTTTTGGCTTTAACAAAGTTATAAATTCACATTTGTTAAAATTCACATTTCAAAATTCTGTAAATTTATACCATTTGTATATAAATTAATCAACAAATTTCTCATAAAAATGAGATTATCTTAATTAGATATACTTTATTTCTGCTAATTAACATAAAAAATTTATTAAAAATAACTTAAGTCAGTTAGTACAAATAATCCAATTTGTACAAAGAATATACAATATATTTGCAAAAACTTAAAATATACAAGTACAATTTTACACAAAACAAAAATTAAGATTAAAATTGAAGAAATGTCATATTTCGGGTAGTAGTTATCCCATAAACCTATAACAAATAATAAGCAGCTTAATTTTCCATATAAGGTATTGTCTTGTGCAAACTATCTCAAGTACATTTTTTAGCATCTTTTTCTATTTTTATTTTTGAACATTTAGGCTTTATTTTATTCTTAATGCTTCTTCTTCCAAGTTTCAAACTGCAAGTTCATTACTGGAAAATATTTCTTCTATTTTCATTTGAAATGAAATTCTTTTATCGAAATATCCCTCAAAAAAATAAAATAAAATAAAAAGAAGAAGCTCTTAACCCCGACCGCACTAGTAGCTCAAATTGAACCTTGTTTTGGGCTAGTCATAGGTACCTCCCAGCCTAAGTAATGGTCAACTAATAGATTTTTCTTTTTTTTTTTTAAGCCAATAAAGTTCTATAATATTCGATTAGACAAAGAGCTTTTTTTTTTTTTGGCTATATATCACTCTTCAGCCAAATTATAACAAGAATAAGAAGTATAAAGCATCTTATTACATCAAAAGGAAGAAAAATAAATTATAAAAGTTTCAATTTGCTGCTGTATTTGGTACTTTTGATAAGCTTTTATAGACCCCTGGATATAATATGTATATATAAAACTAAGAGTAAACTATATTAGAAGCTTTGTTGGTTGGGGTTTTAATACATATTTATTTCCAACAAAGTGGGGTTAGCATATGAAAGTCTACGTGGATACAACAAATTGCCTAAGGCGTTCTTTTCTTCGATTTTTAGTTCGAATCTTACGATTTCTTTTAACAAATTTATTTTTTATTTTTATAAATTTTTTTAGTGATTTTTAATTCGAATCTTATGATTTTATTTAACGAATTTATTTTTTATTTTTATAAAACGGGCTCTTTTTAAGAAAATTAGGAAGCAAAAAAATTTTAATAATAGTACACACAGTATAAAATGATTATAATTTTAAACTTATAAAAAAATAATACGAAAAATAAATCACAAATATATTATAAACAAAATTTGTAAGCTACCATACCATCGCACAAAACAAATTTTTATCAGTTTTTTTTCTTTTGTTGAAAAAAGGAGAGTCGCTTTAACAAATTTAATCAACAAAACAACAGTATTATGAATGTTTTATGCTTATATATTGTCCATATCAAGCTATAATTTTTAATTAGAGAATTCAAATATTAAGATTGTTCAATCGAGCTCAATATTTTGTTTTTTTGAGGAAACAGTTTTTTTTTTTAAAAAGGGACAATTGTGCTCGATATTAGTTACAGCTTCTATCATAATATTTCATAAATTGATTAAAAAAAAACATAGAATAATTAATTTGAGAATAATTAATGTAATTCAAACAATAATCATCATTCCGCCCCTTAAAAAAATATAACCATCACTTTTAGATTAAACTGTTGATGCTTCAGCAACATAAATATTAAACTGTTGATTTGACAAGTAGTTAATGAATGATTTTCAGCAAAAGAAACAAAACAGAATAAATTAATAATGAATGATCATGACTTCGTAACAAGTAGTGAAGAAAACAGTAAAAAAAAAAAAGAATAAAAAAATAAATGTAATTATTAACTTATTATCATGGCAATGGAATAAGCAATAAGCTCAACTCAACTAGCGAGAGAGAACGATAGAGATGAGATTTGACTGAATAAGTGAATAAGAAAAAAAAATGAAAATAAAATAAATATTTAAAAAAGGAAGGGGAAAAAAATGGAGCTGAGTGCCAATAATTGTGTCTCCGACTGTCACTCTCGAGCCCAGTGCTCTCCTTCCAATTGACTCGCTCTTTTCTCTCTCTGCCTCCCTCCGCCGATTGCCAAAAGGCCCAAATTTTTACCGATAAAAGGTATGCTTTAAAGTTTTCACTTTAGCCCAAAATCATTTACTCCTACGTTGAGTCATTGACCCTTCATTTATTCACATCATGGCAAAACCACTCCAGCATTTTGAATATATATTTTCCCCAAAATTCAAGTAGGTGCAAAATTGAAAATCGTACTAATGTTATCTTATAATTAAACCTTTTATCTAGATTTATTATATTTCTAAACCATCCGATTATTGACTGCACTCATTTTTGCCGTTGAGTTTTAATTTTCCAATTCTTTCACCAATTTGTCAGAAACTATTTGTTTCTCGTAAAAGCTTTAATAATTGGTTATATGATTTTGTAACTCTATCTTCTTGTAGAACACACTAATCATTTTGAATTATTATTTATTTACAATTATGAGATAATTATAATTCAAATTTTGTATAGAATTTTTTGGAGCAATATACTATACGGCAATTTTGATATTAGCAAATAAATTTTGTCCTGGGCACACATCTATTTGTGTGGCTCCTCTACTAGACGATAAGAATCTTTTAATATTTTTCGATTCTTTTTCTTCCAGGTGATGTTTGGTTTATGAAATAAAATTAGAACAAAGAATGATAATGAAATAAAATTAGAAAATGAATATGAATGATGATATATTTTTGGTTGGAATTGGAATTAATAGTAGAATGAAATGAAATAAATTGTGTATGGACAAAATTATTTTTACTTTTAAATATTTTAATAAGGCAAAAAAGGAAAAATTAGTTTTATCAAAATTTAAAATAAGTTAGAACTTTTATTCCATAAGTGGAGGAGTAGAATAGTAATTCTATAATTTAATGAAATTATATTTCTCATTCCCTTACTAAAAAGATGAAGCAAATATTGGAATGTACTTCTTAGTGAAATAAGTTTTCTTTTACAAAGTTCATTCCTTCAAATCAAACATGCCCTTAGTGTATTTTTATTGCCCAATTGAATGAAAGTCAGGTTTTATTTTTTTTTTCAAAAAAAAAAAAGAGAGAAAAAGTGTATACATTTATGAACTCTAAAAGTTGAATTTCTACAATATAATAATATATTTTAAATAGGGTGAACTATAGAAAACACCACGAAGTTTAGATGTTATGTAATTTAAAACTTAAAGTTTGGACTCCGCAAAATAATATTCTAAACTGACTTTTTATCAATTTTAGTAACAAAAAAATAATAATATCTTCCGTTAAAACTAGATGAGTCTCTATTATTCTCCTTAAGTTTGAGGATATTATTGTCTTAACTAGTTGAAGTTATTTAAAAAATTAACTCATGATATTAATTGTTAGCAATTCTTAATTTTAGGGTATTATATTGTGGAGTCCAAATTTTAGGATTTAAATTACATAACAAAACCTTAGGATATTTTTCTGCCATTTGCCTTTTTAGATATAACAACTAATAATTTTTTTTTTCATTCACAATTTCATGATTAAGTGTATATATATATGTTACTAAACTGGTGTTTTATCATTACAAGGCCAAAAAGATGATCAATTGAAAATTACAATTTAAAAAAAAAATAAAGGGTAAGCTTTACCCTAAGTAAAACTTTTTTTTTTTTAAAAAAAAAAAAGAACTTTCAGGAAATTTATTCATATACACTAGCTCTATGAAAAATAGAAAGGGAAAAAATTACTTCATAAGAGCATCATTTTGTATTAGGTGCGTAGGTGGAACAAAGTAACTACTTCATCAACAATGGTATGCTATATAGTACGATTATACTACAGAATTGAGATGTCTTATTCATCGCGTAATCCAAGGGAATGTCCATGTGGAGACAGTCACAAGTGTTTTATCTTGTGTGGCTACTGGCTACTTAGACCTTGTCATATTAGGATAGTAAACAAAATAAAATGACAAATAAAGTGATAGTACGGGTACATGTACTGATATACAATACTTGTGCTACTTCATTGGACAATTACGATACTTGGATACTTGGATCTATCTACTACTTATCCAGGTAGAAAAAAGGATTGTTATTTCAATTTCCAGGAAATTAATAAATAAACTTGATGCCCTTAGTAGAAAAAAAAAAAGAAGTGAAATAATTGTATGGTATATATAATGTGAGAAAGCAAAAGTATCAATAATTTTAATTATTCCTTATAGCTCAACACATCTTTTTCAAGTCCCACTCGACTTTTGGAATCAGTTCAGGCCAAAGACCCAACACATGAAAGTATCAATGTTGAAACATCTTTTTCAAGTCCCACTCGACTTTTGAAATCAGTTCAGGCCAAAGACCCAACACATGAAAGTATCAATGTTTCCTTTGAACTATAGGAGTACCAATTACAAACCTATTTATCTTTTAGCAAAAAAAAATAAATAAAACCTATGAATATAAAATCCTGTTATTATAT
The DNA here is from genome assembly GCA_002914805.1 of Parasponia andersonii. Lineage (NCBI taxonomy): Eukaryota > Viridiplantae > Streptophyta > Magnoliopsida > Rosales > Cannabaceae > Trema > Trema andersonii. The sequence goes on along the minus strand of JXTB01000226.1, from coordinate 444,911 downwards.
ATGGTCCAGTGATTTTTTTTTTATTTTATATTTATTTATAATTATTTTTTAAGCGTTAGATCAATTATCTAATGACTATAATAATTTGAATAATTAAAAAAATAATAAATACATACTATTTAATACTATATTTTTTTAGTGTGAAAAGATATTTAAGATGAATTTTAATTATGTAAAATAATATTTATAAATAGATTTTTTTAAAAAAAAAAAAAAAACTACTGATCCCTATTATATGTATGTATATGTATACATATATGTATTTTCCTCTTGAAACAAAAATAAAGATTCCTCCTTTCGGGTTTCCTGGCCACACACACACACAAGAAACAAGTTCTACTCATTCCCTCATTTTTCCTATTTTTTTTTTTTTAACATTAATAATGAGGAATATTGCAAGTGAATGATCAAAATACTTGATAGAAATCCTAACATATCAAATATGGGTAGAGACGGGACGAATGATAGTTGTAGAGAGGGCAATTGAAACCTAAGTCTAGAAACAGGGAACTATTCCGTCATCTCTGTTACAACTTAAAACCTAACCAAAATATATATAGGGAGCCCTTCGCCTATGTTTATCCTTCTGAAAAATCTTACATGGAGTTTAGCTCCAACGTTTCACCATTTTCAATTATTTATAGTTTTTCTTTCCTTTACTAACCATATTAATAGTCCTGATAAAAAAATAAAAAAGAAATATCATTTTTTTCAGCTATATATATATATATATATATTTATAGAGAGAGGTTGCCAATCCAATAGGTATTTTTTTTTTTTACTTATGGGTAGGTATTTTTTTTTTAGCCGTTGGATCATCATCTAATGGTGTGGTGATCCAATAACTATAATGAAGTGCATAAAAAGACGCGCATCATTAATGTTCTTTCTCTCTCTTACCTTTTACAATAAAAAGATGTGCATGCTAAATTTTTATTGGCCAAATTGATATCTATGCATAAGTTAAAAAAAAAAAAAATACCTACTAGATTGGTGCCCATATATATATTATATTTGATTTATACTTAAAAAAATAAAAGAGTCAGAAATATTTCTCTATCAGAATTAGGAATCCAAATTCTCCAGTACCAGTAATGACGTCTTACTAGCTATTTTAACAAATAATTAAAAGATCTAGCACTCTTATATATTAATAGCACTATTATATATTAAAGACCACAACACAAGAAGCCTTGTAGACTTGTAGTGGGGAGGGAGATGCTCCAATGGCATCCATAAAATAATAATTGTAGAGTTGAGCGACCTTAAATTGGTGTTGTATGCTAGCGCCCTATGCATGTGGAGAACATCGTACGAACGTAGTTATCTAGATGTTGATTTATAGATCATAGGTTTCCCTTTCTAAAGCAGATTATTGATGTCATTTGCCGTTAAAACTATGTCTTTATGTCTCATCAAAAGTTGCATATCCCTTGCCAAAGGAAAAGCAAAATGATAATTGTACACTCTTTAAAAGATTCAAAGAGAAAGAGGAAACAAAAGAAGCCAAAAAGTTGGAGAGAGAGAGAGAGATTGGCTTAGCTGGCTATTCGCTTGCGAACTGGAGTACATCTATCTGAAATTAATAAGGAACACGCAAGCCCTTATCTTATCTGGCTAAAACAAGTAAAAGCGCTTTAACTGAATATAAACTTGAAAACAGAGTGTTTTACTCTCTGGATCAACGGGTTAAAGTCTAGTCACCGACGTCATAACTCGAACCCGCTGAGACCTGCATAAAGGCGTCCTTCATTTATTTGCTCACCTCACACTTTTTCCCCTTGTTCATTAAATAATAAAAATAGTAATAGAGAGGATGAAACTACGCTGGATTGTCATTATTTCATGGGAAAAAGAGAATAAATGAAGCTTCAGTTACCAACACCAAACAAATCAAAATTTGGAACTTACACATCAGGAAAAGCATTCTATATCCCCACCTCAGCCTAATAACGCTACTTCTCGAAGTTCAGAAGTTTATTACAGTAAAATTGATGACAACATAGAATTAAATCTTGTCAGAGATCAAGTGCAAGAGACGATGAAAACCTGGCAATAGAGATTAAAACAGAAAAAAGAACATAAAACATAATCTAAAGGAATCCGTCTGTTCAAAAGACCGTCCCTGCGCAGGGAGATAAAACAACGAATAAAACCATTGTATAAAATTGCTCTTACTTGCTCAGCTCAGATCATCTGAACTGGGAAGGAGAACAGAGCAAGCCAGATGCATCCGATCCAATAACAGCAATATCACAAATGGCACAAAGCTGCCCTTCTTGTGCAGGAACAAAACGAGAGCTGCAGTATGGACATGCGACGTCCTTCTGCCCACGGTATATGGGCACATATGTTGCCCCACAGATGACAAACGGATTCCTGAAGTCATAGTTCAGCTGGGATGCATCTTTCATATTCTTCTGTGCAGCTTGCAAGACTTGCCTAGCAGTGTTCCTTTGTTTTTCACTGGGCTCGGTTTCCAACAATCGGCTGGCAAAATTCACTGCCGTGCTAAGATTACCAGCTTTGAAGCAAACAGTCATAGCATTCGACAGTGCCAATCTCAGGTGAACTATCTGCAGCTTACAGTGGGTGAAGTAGGCTGCCAGCTCTTGTTGGCGAACTGGATCATTCTGAAGTTCCTTCTTCTTGAGCTCCATCCGCAATCCCACAATATATTCTTTTACGATAATAATTAATTCCTTCACTTCATCAACCTCTCTCCTTGAATCTACTACTATCAGAGGAATGGTATGTAGAATACTTAGGAAAAGTCGTAAAGCCTCTTGAAATTTCCCTGCAGTTGTGGCCCTATAAGCAGCTTTAAGCTTATCATCCAGCTGAGACAATTTGAACACAAGAGCAGGTGGCCCTTTGACACTGGGGCTAGCTGTTTCACTCCATCCCCTCTCAACTGCAACAGAGATCACAGGAGCCGACGAGAAGGCCGTTAGGTAAGAATGACTACCCATGTACAACTCAAGGAATAATGATCTCATTTGAGAAAAGTTCCGTACACCAAGCTGTCGGTTCAACAAACGCATTGCAGTATCAAAATTTCCAGCAGCTGCATGTTCAGCGGCAAGAGATGATTTTTGGACCCAAAGTTGACTAACAGGCATACCAGGAGTTGGGGCAACAAATACTGATCGGGTATTGTTGGCAGTTTTGGGGGTATCAATCTCAGGTAGAAGGTCGAGATCTTCGAGATCCCATCCCACCTCCTCGTCCTCCTCATGTACATCCCCATCGTCCTTAACTGAACTGACATCACCATTCTGCAAGTTTTCACCGTCTACAATATCCGAATTGTCTCCCCAGTCAGCATCTGCAGTCTCCTCAAACTCTTCTTCTGCATTCCTGCCAACATTATCAAGACCACCCTCAAATATTCCCCTCATAACCCTCAACAAGGGCCAGTCTCCACCACAAATGAGTGGGCTTGAAGGAACCAACAGAGATGGTGATTTACCAACTGGTAAAGAAGGAACATTGTCTCCCAGTTCAACTGCCAAACGTTCTGCAGTTTCATGGAGTCCATGAACTGTAGCTGTGACATAAGCGAGGGGCAAGTGACCGGCATTCTCCAAGATCTTAACACGCTCACTAATATCACCCAAGTACAAAGCATTGTGGAACTGACCCATTATATCATTTTTTACTTCAGCAATTTTTAGCATTTTAGATAACTTATCCAAATTTCCAGTAATAAGATACAAGAATGATAACCTCTCAAAGTTCTTTGTCCTTTGGTATGCATATTCTACAATACCTGCATTACCCTGACGAAGGGCCTCCACTCCCAAGTGGTACCAATGATCCTTCTCATCTATTTCCTTAGCGGAAGCAACTGCAATCTGGATGTTACCACTCTCCAGTGCCAGATTAAAACGGGTCCTCTCATCTTTAACAAAATGAAGAGCAACCTCTGGGAAACCTTTTTGCTGGAGATATGCAATAACAGCCTGTCCACATAGGTCGGAGCTCCTAATCATGCTCATAACCTGGTCAAATCTTTTCTTCAGAAGGGACAGCTTGAAAACATATTCAGTTGAATCAATAATAATATCACGGTTCTTCCCATCTCGATCCAAACAATGAATAGTGTTTTTGTTCACTTTTGTTATATATAATGGAACGTCAAGAGTCTTGATGATTCCACTGTCCCCGTTAGGAAGGCAATACTTAATGTGGTTCAGAGTAGTATATATAAAGACACCATTATCATCCCATGCTCCACTCTTAACACGGATTGTCTCATGGAGAGTGCACTGATGGACAAGCTTCTTATTCGCTATCACAATAGAATGTTTGCTTAGAAGAGCAACAGACTCCATGTCATTTGACCAAACAATATACCTAACAAATGGAGTTTGAAGCTCCCCTAGAATAATCCTCTGCTGAAGGTCAAAAATAACCACTTTATCTTCTGCCCTGCAAAGCAAGTTTCCAGTTCCAGCATAAAATATTGCATCAATGACAATAGGAAGGGAACTCTTCTTCACAACCTCGTTTTTAAGGTTCTTGACAAAGACTTGGTTGCTGCTCTTATCAAGCACAGCAAACCTATTTCGAGCGATGAAAACTGCCGATCCTCCACTTCCCCTTTTCGCTTCCTGCATAGTCTCACCTCTGCCAAAGCTATCTTTAGGTATGATGTAAAGTTCATAAGAACCACCATCCACATCTGAACAGATTAAGACCACATTTTCAGTAGGACTATAAGAAAGCGTCTTGGCTCCTTGATTCAAGGACGATGAACCAGGCCTTCGTATAGGAATTACTTGAGTATCTCTTTGAGTTGAGAACTCATAAAACCGGAGAAAACGATCTTTGACATAGTACATTGAATCGCCGCTAACAGAGAAAGCGGGACGTTCCCTCTCCAACTTAAAGACAATCATGCCACTGTCATGACCAGCAGCCAAAAGGTTCATCTCAGGATGTGATGCAAGAATCCAAAATCTATCATGCTCCCTGCGAAATGTCTGAAGACCAGTTCGCTTGGTGGCATCCCACACACGAATACTCCGATCCTCTGAATTGGACACAATGATATCCTGCCTTGCGTGGAACAGAACACATGATACATTATTCATGTGCCCTCTTAGAGTGTCTACTTCCCAAGCTTTTGTGTCTGAAACCAACGAGATTCAGAGGTAAGCATTAGCTAGTTCATCTCAACAGCCTTATTAAAAATAGAAATAATAATAATAAAATAAAACAGAACAAAAAGAGAAGAATAATATTAAACAAAACAAAGGACAAATAGCAAGGTTGATATCAGACAGAAAAATGCGAAATGAGCTTTTCAACTAATGCATAAAGTTCTTCGGCATCGTTATTCATTGTCAAAGTTCGAAACTGGGCAAAAGTTTAACTTTTCCTTTGTTTTAACACTTGGCAACAAAGAGCAAATGCATCTCCGGGTTTGTTCCTACCAAACTTGTGATATATATTTGAAGTTAGATAAGCAAATAAAAAACCAATGAAAAAAAAACAGAAAAGAAAAATAAAATTTTAAATACCATTCATTCTCCAAAGTTTCACTTGACGATCGTCTGCTCCAGAGACAATTAGGGGGAGGGTTGGATGGAACGAGGCCCAATTAACACCTCGATCATGACCTTCTAAGACATATTTGACAACAGAGTCAACACCACCAAACAAATCCGAGTTCATCTGACCCAACCGCAGGATATCATCAACAGGGGCAGCTGTGCCTGACCTCTTCTTAAGAGCACCGATGTCCCAAACACGGACAGTTTGATCTAAGGATGCTGAGACAACGAGGTCCTCCCTCGAATGGAATGAAGCACACATGACGTAATGATTGTGTCCGGTGAGCACAGAAATGCAAGTACGCGATTGCCAATTCCAAATTCTGATAGTCTGGTCATCACTAGCACTAACAATCCAAGGATGTTCATGGTGGAACTGAACAGTACGGATGTAATCAAGGTGCCCAAGAAGAGTAAACAAACACCTATGTAGCTTGTAATTCCACACCTTGATCTTATAATCATCCCCTGCCAAAACACAAAACGAAAGTAACTTACCCAACCGCTCTCATCCAGAAAACTATAAACACCAACTTCACCACACATTACAATCAAAAAACATTTTAGTTGCAGTAGATCAAAACGATATAAGCAATTGAAGCCCATTTAATGCAATTTCGCACGTAACTAACAGCACCAGAGAATACACTACACTAATCCATTTTTTAAAACCTGGACCTATTAAACTTTATAGATCTTAACAGTTGCCCGTGTGATCATAATCAACATTATCATAAAATGCATATTGCGCAAGAAACAGAACAAACAATAACAGAAATCACTATGAGTTGCAGAGAATTCTACCCCCGGAAACAAACAGCGGCTGAGACTTATGGAAATGAACGCCACGAACCGGTCCATCGTGCTCGTCAAATCGATCAATGAGAGTCCCCATCCTGTAATCCCAGAGCTGGATCACACCACTGTGGAGACTCGCCAAGATCCATGGCCTCTTACTATGAAAACTCAGCCCCTTGACTCTATTACTCTTGGTCTCGAATTTCGTCAACATCGTTCCCGCTCAATTTTCAAACCCTAACAACACTCGATTCAAATCAAAATCAAAATCAAAATCAACCAAATTTCCTCCACACAATCAATTCAAACGAACCAAATAATACTCTGCCGCCTCTGTTTGGTTGCCGAGAAATTGATCGAGATTAAACGAATTTCATATCAATCGATCGAACCCCCAAAAAAGAAAAAAATTTATTTACCTTCCTTCTCTTTCCACCATTTTCTCGAGAAAATAAGAAACATTAAAATCAGAGAGAGAGAGAGAGAGAGAGAAATCGGAATCGTACCTCAGATCTGAGAATGAGAAGAGTCAGATCAATAAGATTCCGACATTGCCAGGGATCGGAGCTGGGATAAGCGCGTAGATCAGAATAATTGAGAATTAATAAATAAATAAAGGTAAAAGAAATTAGAGAACGGGAGAAGGAGAGAGAAAGAGAAAGATGGGTCTCTCGTCTCTCGTCTCTCGTGTAGATAGATCTGCTTTCTTAGGAGGAGTAAGAAGTTTCTATGCAGTAGTGCTGCTCTCGATTTGGATTACCGAATCACCGATTTTGGGATTGGGTTAGAGCTCGAGTTCGAGTTAGAGTTAGAGCTAGAGCGCGTGAGCTTTCTATCGAACCTTTTTTTTTTTTTTTTTTCTATTTTTAGTAAGGTGATTATTACCTACTAACCAATATTTATTACAAATTTTTTTAAAAAAATAATACAAAACTAGAAATTTTCCTTTATACATGCGTGACCCTAAAAGGGTCAGCTAGTCCAGTTGACAACTTTTTTTACAGGCTTAATTTCTAAGGTATGATATCACCCGTGTTTCTCTAGCTGTTTTTATTTTATTTATTTTTAACAATAATAATATCAATTTTCACAAACAGTAATGGAAAAATACCAAATCTTTTATTTTAAAGGGACAATACCAAATCTGAATTTGGAAATGCGAAAATGTTGAATCATAAACGTATGATAGGCTAAATTTAGACAATATTCAACCTTTATGTCGATGTTTATTGTTATAATTGGCACAGACAATGTTAAAGTGTCAAATTTGGCGCCTTATTCATTTTTGTACTCGATTACATAATGCTATCCTATTCCTAAATGTTTTTTTATTAACTTTTTTGTCAATTAATAATTAAGAAGTTTTGTTGAGTATTAAAAAAATATGCTTATTATTTAAAGGAAAGTATGATTTTTAATTAATATGAAATTACAATTATTACTACTGAATTTAATTAAATGTCAAATTTGACATAAATTATATTCGGTGCTCATTTGGCATCAAATATAACATATGCAAAATTCAATACAAAAGTTTACGGTGCATTGGAGAATATTCTTTTAACCCTTTATGCTAAATTATAGCATCAATTCAGGTATTTTATGGTGCTGTTTAAATGTGGTACATAATTTGTCATTTCACATATTCACTGCGAAAATAAACAGAATACTATACCATGATTTTCGAGAGCTAAATTAAATTGTTGTCCCGTCATATATCAGATTCTGTGTTGATAATTTTTTAGTAAATTTGGTGTAAATTCATATATTAGATTCCGTGTTGACAATTTTTTAGTAGATTTGGTGTAAATTTGTGTGTGTTGTTTTTTCAGGGTAACTATAATATTATTGTGTTTAACTATTGGGTAAAGTGTTGTATTATCCATATGTATTTAGAAACATTATGTCTTGTAATTATGCCAATACATATTTTATTTATTATTGTTTCACTTAAAATATTGTTTTGATCATATTTATAGATGCTATATTGCTATATTTGTCAGGAGAAATAAGAGAAAAGATGGAGAGGATGGAAAGACAGACTAAATCTATAATTTGGTTGAAATGATGAGAGGAGAGGGAGAGGAGGGATTAGAAATGCCTTTGAGCCCACCAAAACCAATCCTTCCTAACTAGAAAGTGGGAATAATTGACTAATTCACTCTCCAAAAAATTTCTTAAAAAAATAATATAATAATTTCATTAATAACTACTCTATTCTTTCCAATCTTCATTTTTCATAATTGATACTAAACCATTTAAGAGATTATGACACTCCTCTTCCTCTCTCACACCCCTCATCCTTCTTAACCTCTTCATTCTTTTTACTATCTCTCCCTCCTACTAAACTTAGTGCTAGTTTCAAATTCTATGAGCAGGAAAAAACATTATTTTATTTTTTTCTTTTTGGTGAAAAAACACCTAGTTTAAAACAAAAGGAATTGGTTACCTCGTTGAAAAAGATAAATGTTATTACCAATTACCAACATATCCAAAGGAATATATTAAAAAAAATACAAAGGACAAAATGGTTAATTTTGCTAGGGTAATGAAAAAAAATAATCATTTTCTAAACTCTATATATGATTTTTTTACCCCCTTGAAGTGAGGAGAGAAGCGCCTACCTTTTCTAAATTTAACCTTTTTTTCTTTCCTCAGCGAGAGTAATGGCAACAACTTGATATCCAACTCATTTTTTTACCTCAGAAAGAAAACATTAATCAGGTATTTCAATTTTGATGTAACATGCAAGACAGTCGCCGGAGGTCTTGACCACTAGCGTATAAAATGTAAACGTGATTCAATACATGACTAGCAATCTATTCTTTCATTTTTGGGTCCGTAAATTCCATTTATTCATCTGTTTGGACGACTCTTATATGTTCTTTCAGTATACAAAATATCAGCTTAACTTCAAAAGTCACCCAACCCAGCCCAATCCAATCCAAACCATCTTCTGTTTAACTACATAAGTCACCCAAACCATTTTGCGTTCTATGTGATTATTTTTCTTGGCAACATATCATGTTTTTTATGAATGTTATAACTTTTATGATTAGTTATCATAAATATTATGACCAGCCACAAAAAACTCACAAAATTTCATAATTTTTATAAGCTTTCTTGTAAGTCATAAAATGAAATGCGGTTGTTAAACTTCTCTAATAATAATGATAATAATGAGGGCTTCTTTCAAAATTCAAGACCCAAAGTAGCAAAAATTGAAAAATTTCGAATGGGCCAATTTTTTGAAAAATTTCGAATTGATTTAGGGAAACATCACTTTTTAAAATATTTTATAAAAATTACACTTTGGTGGGGTAATTTTGTATAACCTAAAAGATAGAGTTAAATATGTAGAAATGTTATACTTCATATTATTTCTTTGTAGTTAATACTATTTAAAAAAGTGAGACTAAAAATGTGATATTTTAGAAAGGTGAGATTTAAATTATATGATTTTAAGAAGCAAGATTCAAAATGTAATATTGTCGAAAACCTGAGATGTCTGTGGGATAACTTTAAAATGTGGTATTTTTCAAATTCTCTTTGGTATATTCCACAATGGTTTTTCATTTTTTTTAAAAATGTTTTAAGATTACTAAACCTAGTTTCATCATTTTCTATCATCATTCATCATTGAAGTGCAATGTAATAAGGAATTGGATTTTTTGATTAGGTCATTTATGGGAAACACAATGTAATAAGGAACTGGATTTTTTGATTCAATCGTTGAAATATCTACAAAAAATACCTTAATTTGGGTATTCTGAAATTTAAATTTTAAAATTTGAACTATGTAAAATAATACCTTGAGATTAAAAGTTTCTAAAAATTAATACACTGAATAGATTTTTGACCAATTTCATGAACAAAAAAAAATAATATCCTCTATTAAAACTAATCTATATTATTTATCTTAATTTTGAGGATATTATTATATTTTATTAGTTAAAATTATTCAAAAATTAACCCAGATTATTAATTTTCAAAAATTTTTAATCTTAATATATTATTTTGTAGAGTCAAAGCTTCAAGGTTTAAATTGCAGAAAATCTAAACTTCTGGATATTTTTTTTTGTAATTATCCCCTCATTCATTTGTGGAATGCACAAATTATACAGTCAAGATTTTTCATCTTTAATGGAAAAATTAAAGAAATTCTTTATTAGGGATAGGAAATATCAATTAAATTTAGACAATGCTAAGTAATGTATGAGTTATTTCATTCCCTAAAATAATTAATAAAACGACAAAAGCCACTGCGTCTCTCAATAGAGAATACATATAGCATGGTTACTAATAAGATTATTGATAGAAAAATTATCATCAGAGTTATTACCATACCCACTGCAACATTAAAATCACTTTCTATCACATGGACAATGACTTTGAAGACACTACTAGATCTTGACAAAGCAATAAGAGTTATATAATTATCATTCCAAATAAAACTATCCCCAATAGAATTTGTCTACGTTCAACATCAACATTAAAATTTTTTTAGACTTTAAAACCAATTTATATCTATAATTTGATATGACAAATTTACAAGTAAATAAGTCTATAGGACAATACCACTTCATCCCCAAATATCGTACTAACTATCCTTTCTTTGCCAAACACTGACAAAAGCATGATCCCTCTTGTTGGTACCAGTGATGTTGTCACTACCACCTCTATATCTCTTGTATGACTGCTTCGTGGTCTCACTAATCTGGCCAACCCTATTCTTGATCCCATAACTCAAGAGACCACCATGCCTGAGCTTATCAAGATTACCATCCAGATTGCCAACTCATCACAATTTCCTAAAGATCTCAGAATACATTTATGAGCCCATTTCTGACCAGGATAACACTATAGATTCATTAAAAAAAAAAAAACAAGAGAGCCCATCAAAATTGACATCCATGGGCTCTCTCACAATTATTATCCTGTCAAGCTCTAGTCTTTCTTCGAATAATACCCCACCATGCCTAAACGAAGATGTTATTCTTGAATTTGAAGCTTATCTTCCCTAATTCTACCATGGACCCTCGCCTAGTCTATACCATCCTAGCATCTCACTCTTTCTGGAAGAAGAGTGCTAGAAATGTATCTATTACTATCACGATTCAAAATCCAAAGCTGTGATTTTTAGTAATTTTTGAGTGTAAATTAATATAAATAAAGAATTTCATAAAATTTGGAAAAAACTTAATACTTGGATATTTCATTTTTCCTTGACTCGTTATAAATTCTATATAAAAGGGAACACATCTTTAGTTTAATTTATTAAGAGAAATATGCTAATTAAAATTTGATAAAATATAATTAATTTGTACGAAAACTTGGTTTGATAAAAACTTTAGCGTTGATTAAAATAAAGTTCATAAATCTTGAGTCGAAATGTCCAAAAATTGATTTATAGAATAAATCAAATTCCAAATACTTAAAACTTTAAAAATGTGTTCCTTGGGAACTATAGGGTCCCATTTATACATGCCAATTCCTCAAATAGTTGTAAATATATCCTCATACATTCATTTAGTAGACTCAATGAACTTGGCTAAACAGTTAGACATGGAGAAAGAGTAAGACAAAGAAAGGTACCAACCCAAGAAGGAATGAGACCACGAGCCTAAACCAAGCGATTTGTCTAGTTATCGAGACAACTGACTCGAATAAGTGATCGCCTAAAAGGGGGAAAAGAAAGAAGGAGTGAGCTTGAAAGCTCAATAGGAAAGTTGTTACCTCAATTAAAACCTTTTTAGTGATGGAAGCCCCTTGCATGGTTAGTTTAATCCAAAATAATTTTGCAAAAACATATGTGTATATATTCATAAAAATATCCAAAACTGAGAGTCCATATGTACATACATATATATAGAGGTTCAGAAAACATAATATCTCAAAACTAATCAGTCCACAAACAGATGACACAAATCCACCCATACACATGAGTTCACCATCTCTCATCAATGGAAACCAGGGTGTTGACACTATGTGTGCCATACAGCTTGCAATTCATTTTAGTAGCAACTTGGATAGGACTAAAAAGTACCAACCTTTGAGTTTCTTAAAAATGAAGTAAGGACCAAGGAATTCCAAGTATCTTGGTCTTCCTTTGTTTAGATGGAGGAAAAAAAATCCGAAAACTTCCAATTCATTTTAGATTTTGTGCAATCTCAACTAGCTGGTTGGAAAGAAAAACTCTTATCTAAGGTAGAGTTTAAATCTCATCAAATTTGTTAGACAGTCTATAGCCTGTTATGCTATACAAATAGTTACACTTTCGTTGTCCATGTGTCGAAAACTTGATATGATGATAAGAAAATTCTAGTGTAGAAATAATGCTAGAGGGAATACCAAGTTGTGTCTTTACTTATGGAATGTCTTGTGTACACCAATGTTTGTTGGGGGACTGAGACTTCGTCTAACGGCTGATTTCAATCGGACTCTACTTGGGAAATAAGGATGAGGTATTTTAACTAATGAAAAATCCCTTTGTTTGCAAGTTCTTAGGGCTATATACATTAGCCACAATTCTTTCCACAACATTAAGGCTGCCCCTTATGCTTCAGTAACTTAGAAAAGCATTTGTAAGGCCCAAGATATTATTTGAAATGGGGCTTACCGGTTCATTGGCGATGGGAGTAGCACGATTATTTGGAGCCACCCTTGGGTTCCGGGGATAAAAGATTTTAAGCTAATTTTGAAAGGAACTCCTTCTTGGGTTCTCCATGGTAGCTAATGTCATTCTTCCAAATGGACAATAAGACCACCACCCAAAACTCCTATTTATCTTTTGACCCAGCCAAAGCAACTGCTATCACCCAAATCAAACTTCCAACCACCCATCATAGTGATTTTTGGTTCTAGCCTCCCTCCAAAAATGGTAAATTTTCAACAAAATCTTCCTACTTAACGGACCAAGGTCACCGATTTCAAAACCACACCCCTCTCCCATCAAGATGGTGGAATCATCTCTGGTTAGCTAAAATTCATAACCATCGTAACGTTTTGTAGTGGTATGCAACCCTTAATTCTTTGCCATGCCGACGCTGTTTAGCTAGACTCTTTGAAATTAATGATATTATGTGTCCTTTTTGCCAAAGCCAATCTGAGATAACTGAACACCTCTTCCTCTTCTGCGACTTGGCTAGTAGAATTTGGTTTGCATCCCCATGGAACCTTAGGCTCTCTGATATCCATACCCCAACTATTATAGCATAATTTATGTTCATTTGTGAGTTGAATCTTGACCCGTACTCTCAGTATCTCTTATTCTGCTTTATTGCCATTGAATAACTCTAGAAAGGGCGAATGAACTGATTCATACGGGGTCCAACATCAATCTAGACAACCTCTTGCAGACCATTCATTCTTTCTTTCTTTGAGTACCACTTGAAGGCTCTGCATAAACCTAGTTTTTTTGCACAATATCCAAGTTGGAGCCCCCTTTTAAGGAATGGTACAAAATCAAATTTTGATATTGCGCTTGCAAGTGACTCGGCTTGCAAATGACTCGGTTATTATTTTGCTATCGTGTGCCGTGACTCCAAGGGAGACATTCTTGGTGTAGAAAGAAGCCCGGGAATGTGGACTAAATCATCAGCACTTGTTGGGGAAGCTTGTGCAGCTCTCTTAGCCTTCCAATTGGCCAAAAAGCCTAAACTATTGTTGTATCCTCCTGGAAGGTGACTCGAAGAATGTTATTGACGACATCTAGCTTGGTGGAGATGACTGCCTCTGGAAGATTTCCCACTTAGATTCATGATTGCAAATCCATACCAAATCACTTCTGTGCTTTGTTCTCTACTGTTGTGCTGAGACTTTTTAATTGTATGGCCCCACAATGTTGCTAAATGGGCTTTGTTTTCTTCATATTTCGGTAGCTTAGATATTAACTGATATGTACTGTCGGTCCTTAAGCTCTCATTTTGTCCTCGATTGAGTTGAGGATTCACCTGTGTACTTCTTTTCAGCTCTTTTAATATCATCATCTCTTTTTATCCCAAAAAAAAAAAAAAAAAACTTTCACACAAAAATAAAGATTATTGAAACATAAAACCTAGGAAAAACCTAGTATTTCAAGGATCTTTCTCTTCGGTGGAGCATTGGAAATCAAGAGAAACAAGATGTGAAGAGAAAGAACATGAAGTTATTAGGAAAGAGAGCTATTCACTGTTAAGGCTTTGAACTTTAAAAAGCTTAGTCAACGAGAATTACTTCGTTTCATGATTTCCGATAACTTATTGATTGGTAAAATTTTATTTTATTTATTTTTTCTCTTAGAAGTGAATTGAATGGTGAATTTACTCTCATAATGTTGTCTAAGAAACTTTAATTACTTATTCAATTTTTTAGAACAAAAGAAAAATGTTACCATAATGGAGATAACTCTGTACTCTTATTTTTTCTCCATTGAAGTGCCAATTGAAAATATTAAAATAGAATATGGCCAATATTTACCAAACATATTTGAATAATGACATAGCTAATTAGAAAAAAAGAATAATATTGTGGCTCCCCAAAGTTTTGGCGAAGTTTTGGTGGTAGCTGTCCTGCTCTAATTGGGATGCTGCGAGCTATATGTAAAACGGTTAATATATCAAGATACAAACTGAAGCTGGTGTCAATTTTCTTTTTGAAGCATTTGATTAACGTATATAACACGATAACTTAGTTAATATGATACAAACACAATAATTTTGGTTAGTTAATTTATAGGATAATAGAGTGTTTTCTTTTACGTATATACTACGTATATTTAAAACAAAACATGAGCTTAAAAAAAAAAAAAAACAAACAAAACAAACAAAACCATGCATTATGCATATATGGATTACTAGTTGGTTATAAAATATTATATATTGTTGAATAAATTAACAATTGCAGCTCACTAACCAGTCAGAATAGGAATAGTAAAAAAGGAAGCCGCAATAAGAATAGTAAAAAAGACAGCCACAATAGGATTAGTAAAAAAGGCAACCGCAATAGCAATAGTGAAAAAAGCAGCCGTAATAGCAATAATAAAATATAGTGTTCATACCACTTTTCAAGTTCTATAAATACGGAGGGTTTTATCACTTGTTTAGTATCTCATTCTAAATCCTTTTCCTTTCTAAGAGAGAATTCAAGCCTAAGAATTCCTCTTAGTGTCTCACTTGTTTCTAAGAAAGAATTCATCACTTGTTTAGTATTCCATTCTAAATCTTTTTCCTTTCTAAGAGATTATTCAAACCTAGGAATTCCTATTAGTATCTCACTTGTTTTCTCCTAAATTGTTTAGAGAGAGTATTTTCTCCTATTTCAAGATAGAGAGAGATTTATTTGTTCTCTCTTTGTATTTAGAGAGAAGTAAGTTGTAATCTTCTTTTCATAGTGAAATTCTTCACAACCTTATCCGTTGACGTAACCTAAATTGGGTAAACTACGTTAATTTTTTTGTGTGCCTTATTTTTTTTTCATTTTATCTAAATTTTCTCAACTCGTATTTTAGTTGTGTATTATCGCTTCCACAAAGTCGATCTTCTAACATATATAAGCTTATTATTTTTCTTATGAAAATTAAATGTAAATATATGCTTCAAATATAAGCTTAAGCCTAACTTTTGTCACTAGGTTAAAGTACGTTTTTAATACGATAGCAATCATTAGTCTACGTTCCATGTTAGAACAAGAAAGATGAGTAGAGAAAGATTTAAAATCGCAATGTGCCAAAGACGGGGAAAAAATATAGCAAGTTATCATCAGCTCTCAGTTAATAGATGTAAAATCCTAAATTTTTGTAAGGGTAATCAAGTAATTTTACTTCAAGGGTATTTTGGTAATTTTATATTTTGAATAAATTAAATAAAATCTGAAATGAAATTGGTTTTGAATCTAGACAAGATAAAGTCTAGGTGCATTTTGGGGGTAAAAGTGTAAAAGAAATTTCAAACCGGGGACTAAATTGCAATTAAAGTGGGACTAAAATGAAAGAATCTTTTTAAATTTGGGGTCAAAATGTAATTTCAGAAACTTATTTTTCGGTCGAATCAGAATGCGCCACGTGTCCCACTGCTACAGTTTTTGAAAAATTGCATAAAACCCCCCCATTTCTCTCTTCTTCTCCACGGATACCCCCAAGCACCACCGACGGAACTGTTCACCGTCCGCCGCCACCGCTCGCCGCCGTGCCAGACGCGCCTGACCGCCGTGAGAAGAAGACGCCGACGCAGCCACGCCTGGTGTCACCGCCGTGAACCGCTGCCTTTCGCCGGAGAAATCTCGCCCGGAAGATCGCGCCGCCGTGACGGTTTTTCGCCCGCCGTGACGCCGTCCGACGTCCGATCACCGTGAAACCACCACCGTTGGAATCGTCTCAACTCCAGCTTTCATTTCCGACCACTCTCAGCCTCTAACTCAGCTCCGGTGAGAAGTTGACTACTGTAGCTATTTATTTAATATTTAAATTTTGTGGTATTTTCGTAATTGTTTCGGATTTGAGTTATTTTTCTCAAACAGTTTATACCACATGAAAGAGGAGTTTGAAACATGAATTTTCGTGGTCTTTGAGTGTTAAAACGATATCCGGAAGGCTGTTAATTTTCGGGATGAAAATGTGGTATTTTCCTAAATATTTTCAAAGAGTGATATTTTTGTAATTTTCGGATTTCAAGCCCATTTAGTGTTCGGGACCTCGAAACTGAGTTCTGACTTCGAATTTGGACTCAGTGAGGTCGGGACATGAAGTTTGATATAAAATATCACTATTTTCCGAGGTGACACGAAAATTGAGAAAATAGCCCGAAATTTGCACCGTTTTGCGTGCCACGGGCCGGTCCCGTACCGGGACCCGTTTTTGACAAAATTTATATCTAAACCAACGTTTTTGGGTGTTCTGAATTCAGTGGTGACTTCCATTTCACAATCCGAGACTCCGTTTGAAAAGTCAATTTTCAAGTGAACGTGACGGAACTCAAATATCTTGGCCGAACAACCCGGTGACCATTTAGGGATATTTCGAACGTCGCTAGCCCAGCGTAACTAATATTTCGAGGTAGGGGATTCAATTTCCTTGTTTATTATTATTTTCATTAAAATTGGAATTTATTATGAAAAATGAAATTTTGTGATTTTATCAAAATAAATTATTTGAATATTTATTTTGATGAACTATGAATTTGTGAAATATCGTAGACCGCTCTAGATGATTTTAAATATGATTTTGTACAAGTTTTTATACTTGGAATTTGGTAAAACCATGGAGATTGTACTTTTGGGTTTTAAAGTACAAAATGGGTTTTAGTTAAAAATTAGAGCGTGTCTATGGTGTTAAATTACTGCATGGACTGTTTTAAGATTATATATATTGCACATGTCATATGATCATGCATGAGAGTCGTCTTAGGCATCACGGTATTGTAGTAGGCGGACTCGTGCACCCGCCTTCGATGAGAGTCCGTAAACCCGCGCGGGGTTTGTTTTCTGACTATCTCCATTTCGGTAGGCGTAGGCATTCGGTGCCCCTCCGGTTCGGTAGGATTCGACACATGGGTGTCCCTCCGGTTTTCAGAGATAGATGTCAGGCAGAGAGCACTCAATACATGTAGTATAAGTTGCTCTAGTTGTGATGAGAGGATGAGGACTCATGTGATGTGTTGATTTATGTGATGTGCATTATACTTATTTAAATTGAGATTTTTATATGTTTTGACCTGGATATCTGATTTGATTTTAGCATGATTTTCTATAAATGGTTTAAATACTTGATATTTATAGAAATACTTTTCGGTATTATTAACCATGCAGTTGTATTGAGAATTACTAAAAAGGATTTTCCAAAAAGGGTAATTGAGTTTTCTACTGGGCATTCATGTGCTCATCCCCCCTACTTCCTTTCCCTTTCAGGTGTCAAGTTATTCTGTCACAGATATTCGTGTGGCTTGGCAAGCATGTTTGGTGTATGCTTGCAGTTCCGGTCATCTTCATTGGTTGGTTCATACTCTGTATCGTTTTCTCTAAATTAAATTCATTTAGCCATGCGTAATATAATCACTGAGTGGATGTATGAGGATGATTTCAATATTTAATCGAGTACTTTGATATAAAAAAAAAATGATTTTATGGAAATTATTTTAATTATGGGCCTATAGTTTAAAATTGAATATTGATCATTTCTCGGGTTGGTCCAATACTAAAATTTACTTACTCTTGAGGACTAAAATTTAAATTTTAAGTACTCAACTTTTTCTGAATATTTTGGAAATTTATATTTGTTACTGTTTTCATTTAAATTTACTAAAAGTCATGGCCTTGGATTTTCGGTCGTGACAATAGATCATTTAGATCTAGGTTGCTTTCGCAACCAAACTTAGTATATATAAACTCAAAAATTTATAATTAAATGGTCAACTCATTTAATAACAAAAATGGAAATATAACATATTTCACACCTAAAGCTTTAAAAAAGATGAACATTTACTTAAATTAATTTAAAAAATTGATCATCCATGTAATTTTTTCTAATTTTGTTTTCAACCGACAAATGATAAAAAAGAGTAACAACTATAGCTTTAATATTTGCGTTGATCACTAAAACAAACAAAGGGAAATTATGACCTTTCCGGCCTTGTCCCAAAAAACAAAGGCTTAATTAAAAGACTATTTATAAGAAATATTTTTTTTTCAAATCAATTTAATAAATGATCTTTTTTACTGATCTTTTATAAATGATTATTTTATAATTTTATTTTAATAAATTATCGTTTTTTAGTTGATCTATTTTTATAAAGTAAATCAATTTTTTTAAAAAAATAAATCTATATATTATGATATACTAAATATGAAAAATTGTCATTTTTAAATAATTTTTAAAATTCAATTTCTTTTAACGGTGCTTGAAAAATGATTATTTTGCAATCCAAAATTCGGTCATTTAACTAAATTGCCATATTTAAAAGCCATGAACCAACAACCTTTTTAATTTTTATAACCAAATAGTCGTAGAAATCCAACTCATATCCGAGATACGTTTGTACTCCTATTTTTTTCTATTTTAAAATGCCAATTGAAAAAATTGGAATAGAAGATGGTCAATATTTATCAACTACATTTGAATAATGTCATAGGTAATTAGCCAAAAAGAATAATACGATAGCTCTCCAAAGTTTTGGCGGGAGCTGTCTTGCTCTTATTAGGAAGTTGTAGCCATATGCACAATGGTCACTACAACAAGAATGTTCGAATTTGGTGACATTAGTCTTAAAAATGTCACTATAACAATATAGGCGCGTCTTTGTAAGGCTCCCATAAGATAGCTATATGTAAGGTCATCTAGTTTAGGCCTTCCGATTGTAAATCAACGATTATGATTATAGGACTAAAATTGGATAAAATAAAGTAAAGAACATTAGATTAACTCGTCGAATATGACCAAGAAAAGACCCAATCTGCCTCTCTCACGCTTTTTATTCAAGTCCATCTTTGTCTCCTTCATTGTTTACATCTCTATCAATTCTAGTAAGACCAAACATCAATATAGCTATGGTTCTAGTTATAATTATGGTATAACACAACACACATTTTAAACCACAAATTACAATTACAATTCAAATTGCAATTCAAAAAATTAAATTGTTTTGGGATTTTAAAGAGGGATAGTAGGTACCTAGAAGAAGAATGATGGTAATAAGTTGACTAGAGGATAATAGGCACAATGGAAGACCATCCAAATTCATATGGAGCAAGCCCTGAGAGAACCAACAACATCAGACCCACACTCGNATGATAGATCAAACTAGACCACACCAGATTATCAATCAAAATGAATCAAATAATTAGATTAGCCCTTGATCTAAATCTACATTCATAAATATACATATGTATATATAAAGAAGAAACGAAAGGGAAGGGAAGATGAGATTTACACGTGTATATTTAAAAAAAAAACGAAAGGGAATGGAAAATAAGATCGTTTACCTCAAAGCTCAGAGTCTTAGACTTGCATGTACCAGATTTTAATTTAAGATAATGACGATGGATCATATTGATAATTCAACATTTGGCTTAATTCTCGGTTTCTAGGTTGTAAACGAGGAGAGAAAAAGAGAGATGGATTCGAACAAAGAGAGTGAGAGAGGTGGATCGAGTCTTTTCTGGGTCATGTTCCATGGATTAATCCAATATTCTTTGCCTTATTTTATTCAATTTAAGTCTTATAATCATAACCATTAATTTACAATCAAATGACCTAGACCAGATGACCTTACATAGGGTTATTTTACGGGAGTCTTACTATAGACG
The DNA here is from genome assembly GCA_002914805.1 of Parasponia andersonii. Lineage (NCBI taxonomy): Eukaryota > Viridiplantae > Streptophyta > Magnoliopsida > Rosales > Cannabaceae > Trema > Trema andersonii. The sequence continues at coordinate 424,278 of JXTB01000226.1, read as the reverse complement.
TGCCCTAATAATATTTAGTGGAATTTCCTAAAAATGGTCATTGATTTATAACAATATTAGGATATTTTTTAAATACATCTTTTAAAATTTAAATTTAGTAATATTTTTAAAATGTCACTAAAATTTATTATTAGTGGCATCTTTCAAATGTTATTAATACTTAGATTTTGTAGCCTTTAGAAATGCTACTAAATTTTGAGTTAGTAGTATTTGAAAAGTGTGACTAAATTTTAAATTAGTGGCATTTTAAATATGTCACTTATTGATACACTAATTATTGATAATTATTGGTTCTCCATATTCCCTTCTTTCTTTTTATCATTTCTTTTCCTTTTCATTTTTTTGGGGTTAGATTAGTTAAAGTAAAGTTGTACTCAAAATATCCAATTTAATTAAAAAGAAATAATTTTTTCCTAAAGAAATTAAATGATAAAAGTATTAATACAAAAATTAGAGAAATGTTTTAAGAAAATAGTATGAGTAGAAGTTATAATTTAGTTTTATAAGTATGAACTCCTATTCAATAGACTATCAAAACATGAGTAGAAGTTATATTTTAGTTTTATAAGTATGAACTCCTATTCAATAGACCATCTCAAGAATAAATAATTAAAGTAAAATTAAAAAATAAAAGAACTAAGCAAAAACTGATTTGTAAGGGCCAGTTTACACCAACTGTGTACAAGTTCATATAATAGATTTTTCATGTAGATTTATATAACAGATTAGTGTGTTAAGTAATTAAAATTTTAAGTTATCTAAAATTTTAAACGTGTTTTAATAAAGGGGGAATGTTAAGATTTTAAATTTAAGATTGCTAAAATAAAAGAATTTAATATTTAAAATTTTTTCTAGATTCCTGAAATTTTCAAGCAAATTTAAGTTTAGTTTCCTAAAATTTACCATATCACCAAATTTCAAACAAATTTAAAGTGTAAACTAACTCATCCAACACATTATATATTTTTTTTCATCTACCTATGAGAGTGTTTTCATCACTCCATCAACTAAAATGCTTATCTATGGATTAAGTATAGCTCTCTCAGTTTCATCTTAGTTCTTTTCAAAGCATGTCTTCTTTCTTTTCAAGCTTTACTGTAATCTTAAGGGTTATCTTCAAGTTTTTATTTCATATTTCTTTTTGCAAGCTAGTGATTTGTTTTGATTGTAACAATTTTATTTTAACATTTTTTGAATTATTTTGTCAGGTTTATTACCGATTTAACAAAATGGATGCATTCGATACAACTCCATTCTAGAGAAAAAGAAAGCTATTTGGGTAACACGAAATTAATAAAGGATGAAAAAGAAAGCATATACCTATGGGATGTGATGTATAAGTGAAGCTCCTCACCCGTGTTTCTTTTTACTTCTATAGGAAATTGGAAACTCCTATACTATTTTCTATAGCAAAGTGCCATTATTATTTCTCTTTCTTTCGTCTATTTTTCAGGAATCGATGAGATGAATGCACCCCACTATCTGAGCAAACTCAAGAATTTAATTCACCATTTTAGTAGATGATATATATATATATATATATATATATATATATATTGGAAGCCTTCAATTCTACACAATTTCGTGTAATTTTGATGAGATCATGTAAACTAAATTATTTTATTGAAGAATATTAATTTACTTTATTTTTCTAGTTTTTTTATAATTTTTATGGTTAATATTATCTTCGGAGTATTTCTACGATTACGAAATAGTAAAAAAAGAAAATTGCAAAAATTCATTCAATTTATCTACATGCAATGCATATATATATATATATATATATATATATATATATATATATATATATATATATATATTAAGTACAATAATTAGCAACAGAACGTTGGTAACCAATATTTTTTATTGACCAATTAAGATAATAAAAATAAATCCAGTTTTTATAATCGTTTGACTAAGAAATACTTTTTGGAACCAAAATTTTTGTATCTAACCGTTAATTTTCTTTTAGTTTCATTTTTCCAAATGTCATTAATATGGTTTGATAATATTTTTGAAATATCATTAAAACTCTTTTTTTTTTATTAAGTTAATAATTTAGTGATATTTGAAAGTGTCATTAATATAATATAGTAGCATTTTACAAATAACACTAAACAATATGATACAAAATATTTTAAGTGTCACCAAGACTTTTAGTCACACGGGTATTATCATGACTAAAAATCTAAAACTGTGACTTTTGAAAATTTTAAATGAAGATATAATAAAACATTAATTTTACTCAATTCATGATAAATCAAGTATTAGATAATTTCATTTTGATCTACTAGTTATTATGAATTTTATAATATTCAAAATCTTTATTAGTTTTTAATTGTTTAAGAAAAATATCCAATAAAGTTCAAGAAAATTTCTAATTTCATTTAAATACTCGTTGAGAAACTATCAATTTTGGTAAATTGAGTTTAACTAAAAACTTTAATCTAATGTTCAAAATAATTTACATTAAATCACTTGTAGTTTCAGGTTCTCAAATTAATAAGAAAATCATTCTCATACATCTACTTAGCAAATTTATCAATTTTAGATAAATAATTGGACAAGGAAAAAGAAATTAACAAAAGACAGATACCTATCTGGGAAGAAGAGTGGGAAAGCAAGTACAAACTATGCAGCTTGTCTGACTACCGAGATTATTATCTCAAATAGATGACTACCTAAAAGTAGAAGAAATGGAGGGGATGAATATTCACATACTTAGTAGAAATTCAGTTATTTTTTTAATAGATGTAATTTTACCAAACTTGTATGGTTAATTCCTTTTCTATAAATCCATTTATAAATAAAGTTTATAAAATAAATAATATTCAGAATATTCACATAATCAAAACCAAAAATAAAACAATATTATTGTACATGTCATAAATCATCCTATCTCATAAGCTCGTATAAATTCATCACGAAATAAAGTAACTTGTACTACATATACTAAATACTATCTATTTGATACATATCCCGGAAAATTAGAAGGACACTCATGTGTCTATACTTACTGAACCAGAGGGATAATTGAATGCCTATACCTACCGAATAGGAGATAATCAGAAGACCTCGCGCGGGTTTATAGACTCTCACTGAGAGTGAGGATGCGGGCTGTCCACTAAACATTTCAATGCCTAAGATATATCTCATATGTTATCCTATGGTATGTACAATATTTAACATTTCAAAATAACTATACATTAATGAAATAATCGAACAGTAATTTAAAAATATCACTTGGCATTATTTTGGGATTTATTATAATATGGGTAGACCGTTGTATTACCCCATAATTACAATTTAAAAATATATATATAAGTCCACACAATCTAATCTTAGTATCTATAATCCAATATGTTTCCACAATTTAGTAAATCATCGCGTAAATTACGATTTTTCATAAATCAATTATAAAACAAGTATAAAATTAGGTAATTGAACCTCTACCTCAATGTGATAGCTATACTAAGCTAACGACATTCAAAGAAACTCATGTTGGTAACTTGGGTGCTTGAACAGTTGTTTTAAGATCCCGATAAGCTCATTTAAAAAAATTATTTTTCCAACAGAGCCTCAGATTAAGAAATTGAGATCACCACTGAATTCAGAACACACAAAAATACTAGGCCAAACATAAAATTTATCAAAAGTAGATCACGCCTCAAGACCCAGCCTGTGACACACAAAATGGCACTACTCACGGGTCATTTGCCATGATTTTCGTGCCACTTTGAAATGTAGTCATATTTAATATCAAAATTTGTCTCTTGATCTCACTAAGTCCAAATTCGAAATTAAAATTCAATTTTGAAGTCTCGAGCCTTAAATTGGCTTAAAAATCCAAAAGTTACGAAAATACCACTTTTAAAAGTATTTAGAAAAATATCAACTTTTTTATTCAAAACTTAACGTTCTTCTTGATATCATTTGGATACAAAATAATCATATTCAATGTTGTTTCAAACCCCTCTTTTATATCATGTAATTTATATGGCCTTGCGAGAATAATTGTAAAAAATCAGTTTTTGGAAATATCTAGAAAATTACCACATTTTTTATTCAAGCATTATCTCGTTTCTAGATTCTGTTTCAACACAAAATTTATCGTATTCATCTTAGTTTTAGTCTCCTCTTTTTCCTTATTAAAGTTTATCGAAACAATGAGTTCTGAAATAATTACAAAAGACCAAATTTTCTCACAAACTAAATGTCAATTCTGCATAACACAACTCTATAATATTGCCTATAATATTGTCTTAAATCGTGTAATCATTCCTCAAAGTTTCACAATCAATACTTGAAGTTTATAAAAATAACTATAAAAATATCATATTTTTGTTACAAAAATGCCAAAATGATTAAACACTCACCGAAGCCAAACTTTCCGGCAATCAATGGCTGAAACTCTTTGAGTCCGATGTTGGGTGAATATTGCGGCTGGTGGGAGTAGCTGATGGCAGTGCACGACGGTTCAATCGCGGGATTATGCCGCTATTTGGGTGCAGTTTCACGCCTCCTATTTTTGCGTCTGGCCGCGCGACAGGTGGAGGAGCACAACGGTGCAGCTTCTTTCGTCAGCTGGGAGCATTCCTGGCTGGAGTTCATCACCTGGGTCGATGCCATTGCCAGAATTTCGAAGAGAAACCGAGAGGTGCTGGAAGAGAGATTTCGTGGGCCTTTAGTGAGAAGAGATGAGGAATTCAAGGATTTATGGGCAAAAGAAAAGGTTTGTGGCCACGTGTCAGCTCCAGATTAAATGGGTACTATTTTAGAAATTCGAATTTTTGCCAAATTTTTTGAACTTTCTCACAATTATGCCCTCAAAAATTTTGTTTTAGTCCTTGTTTTAAAACTTTCTTTACATTTTCGTCTAATTGAACCTAGACATAATTAAGTCTAGATACAACCTAGATATGTTATTTAAATATCCTGAAAAATTGAAATTACCAAACTACCCATAGCTCAAAATTACTTTTATACCCTTTAAAAAAATTCAGTTATTTTTACAAGTACCCCACATTTGGTACAAATGTCACAAAAAACATGTAATAGTAGCATTTCGAAATGTCGCATATTAGGATTTTTGGTGTAGTGGGTTAATATATCAACATACAAATTGAAGCCTTACGGTGCCAATTTTTTTTTTTCCCGGAAACATTTAATTAACATATATAGCACAATAACTTAGTTAATATGATACGAACAGAATAACTTTGGTTAATTAGTTTATAGGATAATAGAGTGGTCTCTTTCTGTATATATTATGTATATTTAAAACAAAACATGAGCTTAAAAAAAACTCAAACAAAACCATGCATATTATATACATGGACTCCCAACTGGTTATACAATATTAAATATATAAGCTTATTTATTTCTTATGGAAATTAAAAATAAATATATGCTACAAATATAAGCTTAAGCCTAATCTGTAAAAACTCAGAATTTTCGAGGGTAATTTAGACATTTTATTAATTTTTCGGATATAATATTGTAGGGATTAATTTGTAAAAGTTTGTGCAGAGGGACTAAATTGCAATTTTGGGGAACTAGATTGATAGAGATTTGAAATTTAGGGACTTATGAAAAATTGTACAACCCTATAAGACAGGTCCACATGCCCCGTCCTTTTTCTTTCTCTCTCTCTCTCTCTCTCCCTCTCTCTCTCTCGCTGCGTTTTTCAGCCGCACCACCAGAGGAAGCCGCGACCGCTGCTTCGGCCACCGTCTGCCCGCGCCACCGACCGGCAAAGTGTTCCCATGCCGCGCCGAAGATTCGCCGCCCCTCGCCAGCCGCCGCCGTTGCCTATAACGCTGGAAAACCTCCAAGTCACCGTTTCAGATTTTTGGCCACCGGCCACCGTTCGACCTCCAATTGGTCCCGTTGGATTCTTCTCGTCTCAAGGATCATCAAGATATATATATCTCAATCCCATTTTGCCCAGATTGAAAGTTGTCATTTTTTGATATTTCGAGTTTATGGTTGTTGTTTTTGATCCGGCCATTGGATTGTGTTTTTGAGTTCATTTTTGGAATGTACTCGGAAAATGAAGAAATTTGATATATATATATATATATATATATATTGTGTTATTTGGTGATCGGCACGAAAATGGAGATCGGACGGTCGAGATTTTACCTTATTTCGCATGTCACCGGCCTGGTATAGGCCCGAATCCGAATTGGACAAGTTATATATTTAACCTAGCTATTTTGGGTGCTAGGAATTCAGTGAAGAAGTTCGTTTGTGGAATTGAAGTTCTTGTGAGAAGTTGGTATTTCGCAAGAGGACGATCGAGGACTTAGAATTGGTTCCCGACCCTCCGACCGATCGTCAACGACACCTTGGGGATTCGATAGCGTGGTATTGCTATTCGAGCAAGGTAGGGATTCAATTACCTGTGTTTTATATTATTTTAGAATAAAACTTATTTTCCGCAACATATGAGAACAAATGTGATTTTTGGTTTTTTTGAGTATCTGTGATGGGAATTGGTTGTATGAGATGTATAATGTATTGCTCTAGGAATTTTTTGAGTACAGGTTATTTTGGGTATATTAAAAATAGGACCGTTATGCTGCCTGTTTTTCTATAAAATCCTAGTATACTGATTTTACTGAAAAACAAGAGCACGATTATTTTCAAACTTCAGTTCTGTATTGCACATGTCATAGGATCATACATGAGTACCGTGTTAGCATCGTGGGTTTACAGTATGGCGCTGCGTGCCACACCGTCGGTGAAAGTCCATAAACTCACGCGGAGTTTTATTACTTCTGATTACCTCCCTATTTGGCAGACGTAGGCAATTCGGTTGCCCCTCCAGGTTTGGTAGGCGGCACATGGGTATCCCCTCTGGGTATAGGCTTAGGTATCAAGCAGGCTGTTAGGTACACTTAGTGCTATCATCCTGAGTTTCTACAGATGAGAGGATGTGAGCTCATGGATATGGGTTGATTTATGTCATGTGCATATGAATTGAATGGTTTTGATTATACTGCTTTATATATATATATATATATATATATATATGGATTTCCGGTTTTGATTATATATATATGGATATTTTGGACTAAACTAACCATGCAGAAATTCTCCATCACTTGAAATATTTTCGACCGAATAATTGTTTTTTCTACTGGGCATTTTATGCTCACTCCCTTACCTTCTTCCTCAGGTGGTGTCCAGTGCGATCTTGGTGATCAAGAGGAGTAAGAGGTCATCTAGATTGCATTTCGTCTCTTGGTAATGCTAGGAGTTTATTGTCGTAGTCGTTGGACTATTTGGGTTTTGTATTAGCATTGAACCAAAATTGTTGCTTTCTATTTTATCTGCGAACTTATGTATGTCATTCTAGTATTTGACCTTTGTTGTGGATGATGGTGATGCTTGAATTAATATTTAATTTCGCGTTTTTAAATAATTATTCGATCTATGTTTAATAGTGTGTGGGAGTGGTTCACGAGTTGGAATTCCGATTATTTTATTTAAATGGATCATTTTTCTAAAAATTAAAACTTTTGACACTTTTCAAACAAATCAAGAAATTTTTCACTTTTGTGAAATTTTCCATCAGCTGAATATTGCACTTCCGTGTTAGAACAAGAAAGTTGATTAGAGAAAGATAAAAGTCGCAATCTGCCAAATACGGGGGGGAAAAAATATGGCTAGTTTTCGTTAGCTGTCAAATAATGGATTCTATTTAGATATACCTTGTGCTCCATTGTCAAAACAGGCAGAACCAAATCCAATAAACAAAAAGCGAATGCAATAAGTTAATTGACTAAACAAGTGGAACAAATAGTATACCTATGTATTATGGTTGCCTTTCGTTTTCTTACTAAGTTGATAACAGAAAACAAATGAGGAAACTTTTTTTTTTTCGGTCATAAAATATAGACATATTTTTACTTTTTTATTTTTTCCCCTTCATAGAAATATGTTTTTATTTTATTACACGTTTTTTTCTTTTTCTCTGTAGTAAATACATTTAAGTGTTTGACAGTTGAAAGCTTTCTTATGGACTGGATGATGTTGCGTACTTTGATATAATTATTATTTTTGTTTTGAAAGATTTTGATGTCATTATTATTGTAATTTCTTTTATAGGCTACTTTTTTAATAATAATAATAATAACAGAACAAGGGGGATGGGGGGAGGCAGTATGTACAATCAAATGATTTAATTTCTAGCGGCTCAAAAAAATGTTTATATATATTCTGTTACTTTAAAACAATTAATTAAAATATTATAATTTTCATCCCCCGGCCTCTGCATATACATATAATAAATAAGTATTATATTTTGATAAAGAAGATTCACTAAAATTTATAGGTATAATTTAGGCATTTTAGTTCAGCCTGAAAGTTGCCAATATTAAAATATTGCGCGGGCAGCAATCTAATAACCATATTAAAATATAGAGACTTCCCTATTAATACAAACAACACCAAGTAGAAATCGAATCAGTTAAGTAGATTTCTTATTCCTATTTTTTATGAATTTCCTTTGTCATGGTCTTACTCACTTATCTGTATAAAACCCCACAAGGCGCAAATTAGTAACACAAAAAAAAGTGCATAAACTCAAACTTATCGAAATTCTATGAGTTTAAGTCCTCTTATAACATGCCATGGCGGGATCTCAATCCGAGATCGAGCTAGTGATCCAAGTAGCCCCTTCCATCTCCACAAATAACCATAATAGTCATCACCAAAGCCCCCCAATTACCATCTTAATTATTAACCGATTACTTAAATATTTAAGATCCATATTAACCAGATTTCATGCAGGTTATTTCAGAATCAGTCTTTCTCTAGGTGGCCAAGCCTTGTTATGGAAAACCCTCCTGGGGTCAACGTCCCACGACATGAATAACACGAGTAGCAGTACTCTACGTCGTGTCATCAACGCGCTTCATCCCACGTTGACTTTTCTTCTACTGTGGTCTTTCGCTCTGTTTACCCTAATCTTACTCTCTCTCATATACCTCTTGAGGTGCTTGTTTTACTTCAAGATGGTCCAAGCCGAGTTCTTGCACCACGTGGGAGTCAACTATCTCTTCGTTCCTTGGATCTCTTGGCTACTCTTGCTCCAAACGGCGCCGTTTCTAGCGCCGACGACTGTCCCTTATTTGGTTCTGTGGTGGCTTTTTGCTGTTCCGGTGGTGCTCCTCGACGTGAAAATTTACGGACAATGGTTCACCAAAGGGAAGAGATATTTGTCGATGGCGGCGAACCCGACGAGCCAGTTGTCGGTCATTGGGAACTTGGTCGGGGCGCAGGCGGCGGCTCGGATGGGGTGGAGAGAGAGCGCGGTGGCCTTGTTTTCGCTCGGGATGGTGCACTATTTAGTGCTCTTCGTGACGCTTTATCAGCGGTTGTCGGGCGGAGACCGGCTACCGGCCATGCTGAGGCCGGTCTTCTTCTTGTTCTTCGCGGCGCCGAGTATGGCCAGCTTGGCTTGGAAATCAATAGCTGGCGCTTTCGACATGGGGTCAAAGATGTTGTTTTTTCTCTCCCTCTTTCTCTTCACGTCTCTGGTAATCTTGCATTAGAATATTAAGGTCAATATAATAACGTAGTTTCGAAGTACTTTATTATTGGCCAGCTACTAGCTGGGCTAGGTAAGAAACAGCCTCCCTCTAATATATAGACAAAATTATTTAAAAAATATGTATGAATTTAAGCAAACGAAATTTGTCCCTTCAAGTTTCACAAATAACAAAATATTCCATAGATTAATAGATTGATACAAATTTTACCCCTTTATTTATAATTTTTAAAATTAGGTGAGAAAGTTTTTAAATGACCAAGCTAGACACCATTAAATTAACTGAAAAAAGTACATAATTTTCCAATGTTGGAATTTTGAAGCTTTTACATTTAATTTCATGCAAGACTATATGTTCAAACGTGGGACTTCCAAGTGGCCGTAATTGTAAGTTATGGCAAGTAGCTGGCGCTATACCCTCCACCTGCTTCGTTTATTGCTTTTTAAAACCAGATGTTTTCTGATTAATTATAGAAATGAACATCTCCTGCTAGAATATATATGTGCTTGGTACAAGAATCAATTTTTAAAGGATAATGCTATTTCAAATTTTTAATAGTTATTTGAGTTGGTTCTATTTAATTAGTGTATTAAAATTTACTATAAATAAATTAATCACATTTTTTAAAAGATAATGTTATTTCAAATTTTTAATAATTATTTAAGTTGGTTTTATTTAATTAGTGTATTAAAATTTACTATAAATAAATTAATCACGTTTACCCGTTGAATTACCTATTCATATATTAGGTAATAAAAATTTAGTAAAATTTTTAGTATTCATGACATTATCCATTTTTAAATGGTCTGAATGCAAGTACTTATGGGAGTAAAACAAGCCAAAACAAAGTAAAAGTACTTTTACCATAAATTAATAATGTATGCCCGTTATATCCACAGTACGTACTAATTTAACGAAGTATAGTTTTCTAAGTTTGAATAAGAGAGATATCAAGATCATATGGAAGTGAATATAAATAATCTATAAATTAAGATAACTATATATATATATATATATGAATATTTATAATATGTATTTACACGTACATAATAATTATTATTTTTTGGCAGATATGCAGGCCAATGCTCTTCAAGAGGTCAATGAGGAGGTTCAACGTTGCATGGTGGGCTTACTCATTCCCGTTGTCTGTGCTAGCTTTGGCTTCGGTTGAGTACGCACAAGAGGTGAAAGGAGTGATGGCCCACATCCTAATGCTTTTTATGCTTGTGCTCTCTGTTTTGGTATCCCTCAGCTTGGTCATATTCACTGTGATAAACACTAGAATGCTTTTACCCGATAACGACCCCATTGCCACTACTCTTCTCCATAGTTTACCTTTAGTATATCGGCGTGACCAAAATTAGTTCTATTTATAAAGTTACATATAAATTAAATTTCGCCCATACATCATGATGATCTCTCCATATTCGAATTGCATATTAGCCTAGCTATATATATATATATATATGTATTGTAAATATCGGTTTTTAGTATGTATGTATGTAGTATACTATACCACATCGGGCAACAGGGGAATTGAATATTACCACACTGATTTTTAATCAATTACATATTTGCGTATCGTAAGTTATTATTCATATACACATGACATCAATTTATAAATCACACCGTAATTTTTTACTGGTCTTTGACGATGATCATCATTAATTGTTACGCCCCCTAAGCTTAACTATACGACTACGTAGGTTAAACTAGGATGTATTATTCTTTTATAAATCATATTTTTAGTTTTGCAAAAAGGTGGGCCAAATTTAAACTTTTCGAGCTCTGAAACAAAAGAAACTACGTGGCATTACTTTTTGAAAGTGTCTTTACAAAATATACAACTAAAACCTCCGTATCAGTTTATCTTGCCATCAGCAGTATTATTTATAAGACACTAGAATAACAAAATACATAGAAAATACCGCCCACAAGTCAAGTTTGTCTACATCGGTATGATCATAGCAACAAGAAAACGTGCTAGCCAACCAGCAGCTTTATACATCAAAAACGTCCTCAACTGTATCACAGGAACTAAATGAGCTAATGCTCAATAAGTAAAGATCATGCATGCTCGTAAACATGTTTCATGCATAAACTTTATTGAAATTCCCATTATACTATTTCTTTTATAACTTTTCGTTTTGATGCACTTTTCTTAGAAAACATTTCTTTATAGGGCCCTTGAGTACATTACAAAGTAGCGGCAGTCGGTAGGCCGTGCCCACCTGTGCGAGAAGGAAACACATGGCCAATGTGAACCATAACTACCCAACGCAGACCGACTAAGTAATGCACCTGATAAATCTCATAGTACAATACTCAGTCCCGGCAGTCGGTAAGCTGTGCCCAACTATACGGGAAGGATGTCTGTGCAAACCATACTTACCCAATGCAGACAGACTAAACACTGTACTTAAAATATATCTTATGAAATTAGTACAATGTTACTACTTAAATCTAATGCGTAGAAAACTTCATTTCTTTGAAAATTATGCTTAAATGATCAAGCCATGCTTATGTTTCTATAAACTTTGCAACAATAATAGAAATAATATATAATTGAAGTAATACACATAAGCATGTAAGAAAACATCTTGTATCTACTATTGTTCTTGGGATACAGTTAAAATAAATCTTTACTTACCTTATGTCCAGTAGAAAAGACAGTGGAAAGGGCCAGTATCCTCTGTGGCAAGGTGTGTGGAAGACCTAATATCAATTTTATTACTAACATTATCACTACAATATAAAATATTTAAAGAAACAAGTACAAGACCGAATCACAACTTTTACACAAGAAGGAACCCTAATCACAAAATGAACCAAAATGTTATCTACTTTCATAAAAAATAGTCCATTTGCTTCTAAATGGTACCATTTGGTTCTAGAAATATTTGGACAGCACTTCTCATATTTTTAGGACATCCGCACATGATTAAAATCATAGTTTAAGACCTGTAATAACAATCAATAAGTCAATTCCCACATATATAACTCAAAGAGGATCATTTAGAGCAACCTAGGTATACTTCAATTCCTTTGTTTTAAACAAAATTTAAAACCACTTTTACACTTTTCTGTTGTCACAAATAGCAACAAAACAAATATATTTACATCATGGGATCAACAAAATATACATTTTAATTTTATAAAATCAGATTACAAGTATGGGGAGCTTATTCTAATAATGGAAACACTTGAAAATACTTGAATCCACAAGTAACAAACTTTGGGGCTTTAATACTAACATTGATTCTCCACTTAAATTCTGTATTTCCAGCATATATAAGGTTTTCTTAGACCTTAATTCATCAAATAAAATCTTTAATTAAAGAGCTAAAGCAATGGAAATAAATTACCAATTCTAAATTCCACAAAAAGCTCACCTTGACTAGTTTGAACTTTGGTTGAAGCTCTTGCCTTCTACTTCCATAAAACTGATTTCTAAGGCTTTGAAATTGATCTTAGGACTCAACAGGACCTAGAGAAAACATTACTTAAGTAGTATCAAGTGGAGAATTGAAATAATAACACAAAACCTAGGAAGAAGAACTAGTAGGATTACCTTGACTAGTTTGGACCTATCTTGCTTTCTTGAGCTTCAAATTGAGTTCTACCACTTGGAAACTCTTGGAAATGGTTAAGGGGAGCTGAGAGAAGTATAGAAAGTGGCTGGAGTGGTTCAAGTCGTGGCTGGAGAGAAAGAGGAAGGAAATGACCAGATTTGGTCAAAAATCAATACTTAAAGGCTAAGAATGGCATAACTTAAATTCTAAGGGG